>ML778415.1:1039321-1070670 GCA_009831015.1 Picea engelmannii
ACTGGCTTGAAAAAACTACAACGAGCATTCATGAGTTGGGCTATTTGATATTGCATGACTAATAATTGAAAGAGTGTGACTGGGGACGATAGGAAAATAAGGACCTCTAAATATTTTGTCAGATGGACACAGACTGTTGGCAATCAGAATGTTAATCCGATTTACAGGAATCATGTCCTCTATTATTCGAGGACTGGGAAGCCCAAATATAGGGCATGGATCCGGAATCCATTCGTTGACCATCTGTCTATGTTTAAAAAAACATATGTTATGACTTTTTAATTTATTTATTTTTTCCAGTCGTCCAATGTTCCCAGCAGCTTTAGTTTGAAACATAGAATTGGAAAATAATAAAAATTAAGAGCCTTTCAATTCCAGATGTTCTCTAACGCAGCTTGATTTGCATATTTTTGCCTGCTGTATGGATAAACGTTTTGAGGTGTAGGGAGGTTTACAATTGAGGGGTTAAAGTTTCATGGATTTTACTACACAGTTTTATGGACTTTAACATAGAGTTTTTTATTGCTTTATAAAACTTTGGTGAGAAACAACTAGAACGCCATATAATAAAGATATAGCACAACAAAGATCATAGAGATCCAGTAATTATTATTTTTTTATTTGAAACTCAATTTTGTTTTGTTTTTTCCTTTAACGTTGGTGTATGTATAATATAATTTTTGTTTTTTCCTCAATTATTGGTGCATAGTATAGTTATCATGTTTGAATTCTACTTTGGAGTTAAATTTGGATTTATATTTAAAATGCAATATGATAAGAGAAAATGTAGTGGTTTAAAAATTTTATTTTTTAGATTATTTAAAATAATGAAAAGGAGAATTTAATTTTTTAATATAAAATTTGGTAAGAATAATTTTTTATTTTGAAGTTGCAAATATTAATCATTACTATTATAAAATCAGATATCTTGAATTTATTTATATATTAATAATAATGATTTTAACAAATTAAAATTGTAATTGTAATAAATATTTTATAATTAGATTTTGATGATGACAAATAAATAGATTTTGGTGATGACAACTTGGAAAAGAACAAAATCATAAAACATTTAAAAATATATATATGAAGTAAAAAAAAAATCAATTACAAAAATATCTAAAATAAACTTCTTAAAATCACTGTAAATCCTATAACTTTCTTTTAGGAAAAAATATAAAGTAAAAAAAATAATTAACTACAAAAATATATAAAATAAACTTCTTAAAAGCACTATAAATCCTATAAATTGTAGTTGTAGTTAGATCTTATAAGTTCTTTTCCAAAATATACCCAAGGAGCATAATTATGAATTTACAAACCAAGTTAAATGTATTATGTAAATATCATAAACTTTATATAGTTAAAAGAAACTAGAACAACAAATTACCATGGAAAATTTTAGGGGTTAAATTTAGTTCATGCGTTAATTTTCCATATTTTTTCTCAAAAAGCATTTGTCTATTTTCACTTTTTCTAAAAATGACTTGCCCAAATTCCATAGAATAAAATTATTTAAGCTTAAAAATAGCCAAATTTTATAGAAACTATATAAAATCCTTATAAATTTGAATATTTTTACAAAAATATTGTCAAACATTTTAGAATTTGCAGACTATTAAAATTTGTCAAGGTTTTTATATTTTGAGATAAATTTTCATCCTTAAAATTATCTATGCAAACTACATTGACAAAACATGTTGGAGAATTGAAAAAATTCTCACAACCACTATTTTTCAATATGTGGTGCCAAGGTCGTCGCTATATGCATGATGTTGGTATCATAGAGTTGTAAATCATCTTCATGTTCTTGAGAATATGTTGATCTCCATGATGCCTTTTGAATACTAAAGCCTCTTATAAAACGTTGTACCATACAACACATTTCAAGATAATTGAATTATACTTAATAGTATAATCTAAACATTTTACTTTTTGAATGCTATATTTTTTTGACTAGTTTTGTTCAAAATTTTGCAAGAAATTTAGAAAAAATGTTGGAATTGTAGATATCAATGGTTGAGATTGCATAATCCGAATGCAATAGGGATTTATCAAGGTTTAGAATCCATTTTTGCATTCAAAAATGCAATTTGAGTAATAGAAAATTGCAATTTCACCAACAATTACATAGCCAAATTTTGGTGGTGGTTGTCGAAAAAAGTCCAAAAGGTAGATTGTTTAGGGGAATAGGTAACTAGTTGAGATTACTTGGGCGAGGCTCAAGTTCAAATCAACCACTTGGGATGGCATTATAAACCCTAGGCTAGTGCCAACAACCACAAGCCAACACCTAGCCATAAACTTATGACTTAGCAAGGACTGAGACGCCCAAAGACACACCCATGAGGGGGTCTCATTCACAGGAGGTGTCTATCCTTCTAGCCTTATCACAATGAGTCAAGATCTCATCATAGATTGTCATGGCAATAGACATTGTAATAGATTACTACTAAGTATATACATGATTTAAAGTTTTCTATATGAGTTGACATGCGTTGTGCTTTGGGATATTGAGTAATTTCAAGTTTTCTCATTTTGTTATTTTACTTTTTACTATGAGACTCCATAAATTTGTTAAGTGTCATCAAGGAAATCCATGGTTGAGTTAGAGAGATTGTCACTATAAACCTAGGTCTAGCATAGGTGTTTATAGACGGCATTAGTACATACCCATAGACCATACTAAGTAAGTAAGCCTAATTTGGCATTAGTACATATTCATAGACCATACTAAGTAAGTAAGCCTAATTTGACCTTGAACGGAACCCTATATGAAAGAGAGTGTCTTCCCAAAAGAAACATCCACAGTGGAACTAAACCCAATAATAATGCATTTCTCTAATATTTCCCTCACCCCTCCCTTTTAAAACCCAATAGACTCTCATCTTAGTACCCGTATCCAAGTGTTTGCTTTCGAGTTTGGAGAGTGTGTGTTTGCTTCTTGTTTGGAGACTCTGTCCCGAAGGGCATTCCCTGGATCTAGGCAATTTTGGCATCTTTTTCTGCCACTTTTTCCTTTAGCCCTTCAATTTCCAGAATCCCATGGACAAGAAACAAAGGTCAGCCTACAGAGATGGGATGGCAGTGACAAGACACTTCCACTCCACTGAGGTAACGCCGAGAAGGGACAAACCAGAGTAGCGTTTGAGTAGAATATATGGAAGGCAATGGAAGCAAAGGGTTGTGTTCATGGCAAAAATCCCAAATTCGATGCGCGCAGATCCTTGGAGCTCTTCGAATTCATCGTGCATCCAAATCAAACTTAAGCTAATGGGAAAGGGGGCGATTCGAATTAAATCTTGGATTAAATCCAGTTGATGCGGAATTCAATTATGCTGGAAGCGAGGGAAAAATCTTGATCGTAAATAGATAACAGTCTCAGTTGTAACTAAAATATATTTATTACACTTACCACCTACGAAGCGGAATTGGTAAGGCCAAAGATATCTATTATCTATTATGCAATGTAGTGTAGTGTATTCTCCCATTATCGCCTACTTTAGTTCAATTGATAAGGAAATAAACAAGGTGGACCCATTTTGATGTGATGTAACGTTTGAAGGTTTAAATCTTTTGGCAAACGTTTGTGGAAATGGAGCCAATCATGATCACATTGTTGTACAAGAAGAAAAGATTGGAATTAGGGAGTCAGGCCATGCATTGAGATTGTTTTGAATTTTAATCAGAACATTTCATTTATGTTCTCTTCCCACACCCACTTGCTTTATTGGGGAAGGGATGTTTTCATTTATGTTCTCTTCCAACACCCACTTTCCTTATTGGGGAAGGGATGTTTTTGTAATGGAAGATGGGAATATAGATAAATTTGAGATAAGGTTTAATTTATGAAATTAGTCTATTGAGTGTAAGTTGGCCCTATTTATTTTGGAACTCTACAAGTAGGTAGTTCATTAAAAGTTGTCCATACCATTATGCATTTTCTTCTAGGAAATTATTATTTTAATGTAATCCATTCTATGTTAAAATGGGAAAGAAATTTTACCCCTGCAACTACTAGTATAGTAGATCGTCACGTACTAACACATGGATCTTGAAAAAGAGTTGTGGATAATATTTTTCGAGAAGATAAGGAGTAAGGTCTAACAACATTGACAACTACATGTACCTCTACTATCTTGCAAGAGGATTTAGGAAACTTTGTGGATGCTCTTATTGGTGTAGAATAAATCCAGTTCACCTTTCAATTTGTTTATTTAAACTAATTTTCTTCTCTAAACAATTATCTCCATTGTGTACAACTTTCCCAACTCTACAAACAAGGAAATTTGGGGTTGGATTTCATGAACCAATAGTAGAATCCTTGGGTTTCTTTCCAACATCTACCAATAAATTTGAACACCACAAGAGAAAATGAAAAAAAAAAAAAACATATCCAAAATTAATCTCTCAACGAAAAGTGGAAAAACAATACAAGATGAACATGTATTCATTAATTCCTCCCTAGAACAATATGTACATACAAAAAACATAACATCTCCTCATTATGTTCCCTCCCTCTATCTTCTTAAAAAAAAAATCAAACATACTTCTTAAAAAACAATTTAAATTTATTTTTTAACATACATACACACACATGCATTCCTTCCATTCTTAGGAAGGTGGGTGGTGAGGTGTAAGATCCCCAGCCACCAACAGGCCGGACAATGCCACTACTCAGACACTTCACTTAGCTCAACTAGATCTGATACCAATTTGTAATGTCCCCAACCACCAAAAAGTTAGGCAACGCCACAAAGGAACATACATACATATATATAACAAGCATTTCTAATGAATTTAAAACAAATAACACGGAGTTACTGCTACCATACAAACTCAAATGGAACTGACAGTAATTCCTACATGCAACTGAACACATGATAACATTTCAAGAATCACAGACATGCATAACATACATAATTAAGCATGAAAATGATACTTATCTTTTAACTGGAGTAAAACCACCAACTGCGTTAAGACCTTCCACGAACCTCCCAGCCTTAGACCACACTGTTCATCACTCTCAACAGTGGGTCACCCCCGAGCTGGGACTAAACTCCATCGGGCAAGGGATTCCTAGGCTAGGCAAGGTCAATAGGAAAGTCACACAGTTTAATAGGAAGGATTCTCTCCCATGAGCCACTTACACCCACTACTCACAAACTCTCATTCCCCACATACCTGTCCCACCCCAAGAGTATACACCTTCATTGTCATATAGTCCATCGACTGCTCCACCTCCCTTACCTTAGGCTTCAACAACAGGCCGGACCGAAATTCTCAGAGCTCTGTAGCAGCTATAGGACTCCCTCTAGGAGAACTCACTTCCTCAACACTCTCTCTCACCTGGAGAGAGTTTCCCACAGGCCTGACAACCTGCTTCTTCAACCCACAACAATCTCTCTCACCTGGAGAGAGAGTTTCTCACAGTCCTGACAACTTGCCTCTTCAACCACGAGCTTGGCAACCCGCCTCTTCAAACCACAATAGCTAAGTCAGGTAAGGCAAGGGAGGGCTCAGTAAATTACAGAGGTTCACAATGGCCACGAGATCAACAATGGCAGAATTGGATGGTTGTGTGCTTGCTCAGTGCATGAGTGAACTCATGAGGAGAGATGGGGCATAATGGTCTAACCTAGCAAAGATAATGAGAGCGTGAGAGCAAAAATTGTCTGTGCGTGAACCCCTTTCTGTGAGTGAGTTCCTCCCTGTGCGTGAGTGCCTCCCTGAGTTCCTGCATGTCCCAACAACAAGAATTTCCCCCTTAAGTATGCATGTGCCTGATCCAACACATGTCGCTCATGAAGCATGTTCCTTTCCCTTTGGAAATCACCTGTCCTCCCCAAGGAACTTAGGATAAAAACATATCCTTTTAAACAACTTTTGGAATAATAATAAATTATTATTCTCTTAGACTTAATCCCTTAGGCTTAACCACCCTTTCCAACCTCTCAACCCCCTCTCCCTTACCCAGCCTAGTGGAGCTTAGTCCCCCATTCTCTTTTATCATGTTCGGTCTACACGCAACGATGTTTTTATATTAATAATATGAATATTTACATGTACAAAACGGGCTCCTGGCCTTTAACACCTAGGTTCTCTGGCCTACTAACAAATAATCCTACCAACTTATAATTTCTTGACTCACCAACCTACAAAACACGTTTACAATTCATAATACAAACGGGGCTCATCCTAGGGATATTACAATCCCCTCCCCTTATTTTTGCATTGTCCTCGGTGCAACTTATTTACACAGCATCAACAAGATTTTCAAAATCTTCAAAAAGATGCGAGTATTCAGCCTGCATAGCATCCTCATGCTCCCATGTCGCATCCTCAGGACCATACCAGGTCCACTGGACCTTTACAAGCCCTATAGCTCGATTCCGGAGTTGTTTGCTCTTCCGGTCGAATATGCACACCTGAGGCACTTGCAAGACACCTTATTGCTCCATCTGAATCACATTCCAATAAATAATATGATTAGCATTAGGTATATATTTCTTAAGCAATGAAACATGAAACACATTATGTACAGTCATGGATGCAGGCAATGCAAGCATATATGTAACTGGTCCAATCCTTTCTAGGATTTCAAATGGTGCACAATATCTGGCTTCCAACTTGGAATAGTTTCCCAGCTTCAGGGAACTTCTGTTGGCTTTCACTTTCAAGAAAACATGATCACCCACTTTAAACTCCCTATGGGTCATGTTCTTATCAGCATAACTTTTCTGCCTATCTTTGGAAGCCTTTAAATTATGCTTAATCTTTAGCATTTTCTCTTCCATTTCCTTGAGAAACTCTGACCCAACCACTGCCCTATCAGTTGGGTTGTCCCAGCTTATTGGTGTGTTTCACTTTCTGCCGTAAAGTGATTCAAACAGGCTCATCTTCAATGATGCTTGATACCCATTGTTGTAGGAAAATTCTACCAAGTGTAGGTAGTCTTCCCATTTAGATGGTTTGTCCGTCACATACATCCTTAGCATATCTTCTATCACTTGGTTCACCCTCTTTGTCTGCCCATCAGACTCAGGTTGATAAGCAGTGCTGAAGTTCAAATTCGTTCTGAACCCTTTGAATAAACCCTTCCAAAACTTTGAGGTAAATTTCGGGTCTCTGTCAGACATAATTGTCTTGGGAATACTGTGCAATCGTGCTACTTCTCTCATATAGATATCAGCAACATTAGTTGCCTTGTGAGTGGTCTTCAATGGAATAAAATGGGCATCTTTCATAAGCTTATCTACCACCACCATGATGGAATCAAGTCACTTATTTGTTCTGGGTAATCCTGTAATGAAATCTTGTAATATTCCAGATATAAAAAGTATGCAGAACAGAAATAAAATGCTAGAAATGGAAGATAAACAACAATATAACCAGAATAACACCACAATAATACTGAAATGATAATAGAATAACACCAGAAAGAGAACTTCGATTACTGAGAGCAATGTTCACAGGCCTCTTCGAGGGGGAAACCTCCAGTCGAGTAGAGCTCTATTACAATAATATCCAAGCTAGGGTTCTCATACCCTCGACTCCTATTTATACTAAATATGTCTATCAAAAGAACCATCTAGAGGAAGATCCTTCTAAAAGCGGAAGCTTCTATTAGGTCTTCTTACATTCAAATTATTCTACTTTATTGCAAGGCCTTATTAGTATTGACCTTTATTACATCCAAATATATTGTTCTATTTATGTGTGGGTTAGCTCCCTAACATGTCCTCCCCCTTAAAAACAACCTTGTCCACAAGGCTTGAGATGTGGAAATTGTTGCAGAATGGTAGCTGGTTCCCAAGTGGCATCTGTTGGAGTTGTATCTTTCCACTAGACTAACACTTCCTTGATGGTTGTCTGATGCAGGCAAAGCTCACGCTGGTCCAAAACTGCTTGTGGTTGTAGCCAAATGGATCCTTCTTCGTCCAACTCCAAAAGTTAGGTTTGAATCTAGCACTTAGTTCCAATCACCTTCTTTAAGCATGAAACATGAAAAACAAGATGTATCTTAGAATGATTGGGAAAATATAATTGATAGGCCACATGTCCCACACGCTTGAGAATGGTATAAGGACCATAAAATTTGGGCACCAGCTTCTGACAATGCTTGGCCTTGAGGGAATTTTTCTTGTAAGGTTGCAGTCGAAGAAACACTTGATCCCTTTATGCAAATTGGCGTTTAGAGAGACCTTGATCTACTTGTTGCTTCATGCAATTTTGTGCCATGACCAAATTCTCTTTGAGGGTACGAAGAATAACCTCTCGAACTATAAGCGTTTGGTCAATTGCTTGAACCTTCAAGACACTAGGTAAGTATGAGAGAACTAAAGGTGGATTTTGTCCATATACTGCTTCAAAAGGAGTCATGCGTGTAGCTGTATGGTATGAAGTGTTGTACCACCATTCAGCTAGGGGTAACCATTGATCCCATTGATTTTTATTTTCCGAGGCAAAACACCTCAAATATGTTTCCAAACACTTGTTGACAACTTCAGTTTGACCATCAGTCTGGAGATGATAAGTTGTGCTGAGATGCAATTGGGTGCCTTGTAGCTTGAACAGTTCTTGCCAAAAATTGTTGGTGAAAGTTGGGTCACGATCAGAAATAATAGAATGCGTCATGCCATGAAGCTTGAAGACCTAATCCATGAAAATTTGAGCCACAGTGGATGTTGTAAATGGATGTTGAAGAGCACAGAAATGAGCATACTTGGAAAGGTGATCAACAAACACCATGATGACTAATTTATTTCCCTATTTGGGTAAGCCTGTAATAAAATCCATAGAGATATCCCTCCAAATAGTAGGTGGAATCAGAAGCGGTTGTAGTGTGCCAGGAGATTTGACTGTTTCTCTCTTGTTGCATTGACACACATCACATTCATCGACAAAATTACGAACGTCTTGTTTCATACCATCCCAAAAAAAAGAATGTTTGACCCTGTCATAGGTTTTGGTAAACCCAGAGTGCCCAGCTGTGGGTGTAGCATGAAGCTCAGAAAGTACCGTGGATTTAATTTTTGATTGTTTACTTAAATACAATTGGTCTTTGTATCAAAGCTCATCATGGAGACAAGAGTACCCTGGGGAAACTGGAGCATTGGACTGCAATTGTTGTATCAGATGCGAACTTTTGGGATCATGTAGCCATTCCTGGCGAACGACTTGGAGCCAATCTGGTACAATGAAGGAGAGAGAAAAAACAGATCCTTCATCTTCATATTTTCAGGAAAGTGCATCTACAACCACATTGTCTTTGCCCTTCTTATAAATGATCTCATAATCATATCCAAAGAGCTTAGTCACCCATTTTTGTTTCTCTGGGGAGGAAATGCATTGTTCCAGAAAATACTTGAGGCTTTGACGGTCTGTCTTAATTTGGAAGCATTGCCCCAATAGATAAGGATGCCACAGATCAATAGCATGCAAAACAACCAACATTTCCTTTTCATAGATTGATTTTCCCAGATTTTGTTCAGACATTTGCTTGCTGGTAAAGGCCGAAGGCTGACCCTCTTGCATAAGGGAAACACCAATTCCTTTCCCTGAAGCATCACATTCTAGGAAAAAGGTCTTTTTGAAATCAGGAAGGGTCAGGACTGGAGTGGTGCACATGGCCATATTCAAGGTTTGAAAAGCTTGAGCAGTTGTTGGAGTCCAAGTGAAAGAGTTCTTTTTTAGGAGTGCAGTGAGAGGTGCTGCAATATTTCCATAATTCTTAACAAACTTGCGATAATAACCTATTAACCCTAGAAATCCATGCAAGATTTTAAGATTCTTTGGGTGAGACCAATATTTCATAGCTTCAATCTTTTTAGGATCCACCCTGATGCTGTCCTTGCCAACCAGATGACCCAAGTACTCGAATTCTGAGGCCCCAAAAGCACATTTAGACTATTTCAGGAAAAGTTGGTGCTGAGAGAGTAGATGGAGAACTTGATCCACATGAGCAAGATGGTATGTCTAGGTTTTTCTATAGATGAGGATATCATCAAAGAAAACTAAGACAAAATGATAGAGAAAAGGATGAAAGACATGATTCATGAGGCTTTGGAAGGTGGAGGGGGAATTACACAAGCCAAAGGGCATGACCAAAAACTCATAGTGGCCCTCATGAGTTCTAAAGGCAGTCTTAGGAATGTCTACCTCTTTCATACGTATCTAGTGGTAGCCAGAACAAAGATCAATTTTAGTAAAGAACTGGGAAGCACTCAATTCATCCACGAGGTCATCAATGACAGGAATGAGAAATTTGTCTTTAGTGGTAAGTTTGTTGAGGGCATGGAAGTTAGGACACATTCACCAAGAACCTTCTTTCTTCAGGACCATGACCACAAGAGAAGAGTAGGGGATCGTAGTAGGGTGGATAACGCCTGCGTTAAGGAGTTCCTGAACCATTTTCTCAATTTCTTTTTTTTGGGAAAATGGGTGACGATACAGACGAATATTGGGAGGAAGGCTTCCTGGTACAAGGGGAATGGAATGATCATGAACACCATGGGAAGGAGGGAATCCCTGGGGAGTGGAAAATACCACTTGATGTTTAGAGAGGATGGATTGGAGGTCTTGCGGCACTGAGGGTGTCTCTGTTGCTTGTATGGCATGGCGTTGGGCAATAATGCCAGAATGACCTTTTTTGAGCAGATTTTCCATGCGATGGGAACTAATGATCTCAGGTGAACTGGTAGTGATACCTTGGAACTTCTATTGTTGGCTCTCCTGGTCGAACTGCATGGTTAATTTCTTAAAATCCATGAGAATGGGACCCAAAGTCCTTAGCCAATCTGCACCCAACACAATGTAACAATCGCCCATGTCGATAGCAAACATATGAGATTTCAGGTGGTAGTCACCAATTTGGAGATGCATATTTTCACAACACCCTCCACATTACATGGAGCCACCATTGGCAATCATGATTTGGAAATTATTGACTGCATGGATATAGCAATGAGTTTCTTGGGCAATGCAGCGATGAATAAAATTATGGGTGCTTCCACTATCAACAAGAATGATGACCTTCCTATGCTTGATGTAACTTATTAGCTTGAGGGTTTGGGGAGCAGAGAATCCAGTGAGAGAATTTAGAGAAATGACCAGTTCTACTTCAGGAGGGTCTGAGGGAGGGGTTATGTTAGTCGTTTTAGGTGACTCAGACACAAGGGGAGTTTCAACATCCTCTTCCAAAATATCTTTTGAGATGGCCATAAAAATATTTTGTTCCTTACACTTGTGGCCCATAAAATATTTGTCATCACAATTATAACAAAGGCCTTTGAGTTGGAGTTCAACCATTTCAGCTCTGGTCAATTTTTGGATATTTAGTGGAGCAGAGGGAGTAGTGGGATTTACTGGTTTAGTGCGAGGGATAAAGGAGGGTTTCCGGTTTTGAGAAGATACAACCTATTGTGCTTCTTTAGCTCTTTTAGTAGCCTCCACCCAACTCTAAGGCCGAGCCATGAGGACATGGATGTGAATCTCATCTTTGAGGCCACTGATAAAACATTCTCAGAAAAAGGCATCAGACATGCCCTCTGTCTGAAAATCCAGGCGCTCAAAAGCAACTATAAAGTCTTCCACTGTTATGGATTTTTTCAATTTTGTCAAACGGACTAAATGGTTGGTGTCAGTGTCAAAGTGTTCATAAAGCTCTGCCACAAAGTGTGTCCAAGCAATATACCCTTGATGAGAAGTTTTTCTCCATTGCCACCATTGCCAACGTTCTTAATCTAGATGGAGAACACCATACCGGAGTTTGGACAAGTCATCTGTAATGTCGTATAAAGATAAATAATGTTCCATTTGGGTTACCCAACCAATGGGATCCGAGCCATCAAATTTGGTCACATCCACCCGCGGAAGGCGTAGGTCACATTGAAAGTGATGGGGCTGGAAATTATGGGAATGAGAGAAAGTTTCAGCTTTAGTATGTGGAGGTGGGTCAGATAAAGGGTTATCTGCAGGGATATGCAGCTTGGTGCAGATCATCGAAACTACAGATTCAAGCTGGGTAGTCATGTCTTGTTTGAGTTCCTTGATTGAGGCAATGATGGAGGACTGCATGGTTGTATTGATGGCAACAACATTGGCACTGAGCTGTTTCACTTCTTGTTGGGTCTCTGTGAAATTAGATTGCAAGTTATTGAAGCGAGTTTCCAAGTCTTGGCTACGGGTATGGGCCATGATGACGAGGGAACCAAAATGGGGCGGGTGGGGTCAAACGTTTTGCTGAAAAATGATATGTATGAATGTGATAAGGGAGAAGAGATAAATCCAATGGAATAGGTCTCAAATAATGGTGCGGAAATACTCCGGTCTGAAGAATACTTCAGTGATGAAATGCCCATATGCTTAACCAGGAAGAAATGTGTAGTGATTTGGCAACCCGAACACAGTTGTGCAACAATAGATCTTGTATGTTTTAATTTTTTTGTTTCCGTCCCCAAGGGTTAGGTATTCAAGGGTTCTACAGACAAGGGTTTTCCCTGTGCTATAACTCTCTGATATAAGTGCGGGGTCCAACAGTAGTACTCGACCCAATATCTCAGGGCACCAACTAAGAAGGCTAGACCGTGCCCTTAGCCGTACTAACCATGTACTAGAGAGTATCTTCCCGAGTGTTGTTCTCGGTGACACTATAGCAGTCAGGCAGCCAATTGGTTTATCTAAAGAGGGCTTCAGGTAATCTAGGTCGATCCGTACACAGGTGTTGTTTGATGCACTACCACTTGAAGGGGTACCAACAAGGGTGGCCAACATATGTGTTCTTAAGTACCACTTGTATTTCCTTTGCGTATGAATCCCTCAACTGCGGGTTTATGCACGTAACGACAGATATTTGTGGCTTAAAGATGTCAGAATACATCTCTACCCTGAAAAAACATTTAACCCACAATTTCTACCGAGGAAAGTGCTCTAATATCATTTGTAATATTCCATATATAAAAGGTATTCAAAACAAAAATAAAATGCTATAAATGGAAGATAAACAACAATATAGCCAGAATAACACTAGAATAATACTGAAATGATAACAAAATAACACCAGAAAGAGCACTTCGATTACTGAGAGCAATGTTCATAGGCCTCTTCGAGGGGGAAACCTCCAGTCGATCGGAGCTCTATTACAATAATATCCAATATAGGGTTCTCATACCCTCGACTCCTATTTATACTAAATATGTCTATCAAAAGAACCATATAGAGGAATATCCTTCTAGAAGAGGAAGCTTCTATTAGGTCTTCTTACATTTGACTTATTCTACTTTATTGCAAGGCCTTATTAATATTGACCTTTATTCCATCCGAATATATTGTTCTACCTATGTGCGGGTTAGGTCCCTAACAAATCCATTGTCACCACTTCCCACTTCCACTCAAGAATGGGAAATGACTATAGAAACCCAGCTGGGTGCCTATGCTCAGCCTTGACCTTTTGACACTCCATACATCTGGCAATGTATTCTGCAATTTCCTTCTTAATACATGTTCAAAAATAATGGCTCTTGATTGCTGCCACTATTTTCTGATATCCAGGGTGCCCAGCATAAGGCACATTATGCATTTATTTCAAGATCATTATTCTCAATTCCTGGAAATTAGGTACATAAATTATGTTTTTGTACAAGAGTGTTCCATCAACTTCCAATTTATAATCTTCCACTTTTTGTAGCATCTTACCTTGTTGTAGCTTTGTCACCAATTCCATGTACTGAAAATCTTCATTTGCATCTTCCAAAATCCTTCCTTTAATATCAGTTTGATACATGCTAATGGTCATAACATGTAGTTCATGCACTCTTCTGTTGAGTGCATCATCCACTTTGTTCTCCTTTCCTTTGATATGCTTGATATCAAAGTCATACTCACAAAGGAATTCCAACCATCTACTTTGCCTAGAATTTAAGGTTGGTTGATCAAACAAATACTTCAGACCATTATGGTTTTTCCTCAGTTCAAACCTCTTTCCCATGAGGTAATGTCTCCATTTCATTAGAGCGTGTACAATGGCCGCCAACTCCAAATCATGAGTTGCATAGTTATTTTCATGCTCTTTCAATTTTCTGGACTCATAACATATTACAAACCCATTCTGGTTGAGGACTCTTCCCAGTCCTTCTTTGCATGCATCTGTACACACTAAAAAATCTTCATTTGGATCTGCAATCCTCAGGATTGGAGCCAGGAGCACTGGTTAACAACTACCTCAATTTTTGGAAGCTTCTCTCACATTCTTCTGTCCATTGAAATTTCTTCTCCTTCCTTTGTAAGGAAGTGATGGGGTGAGCTATCCTTGAGAACCCTACAATGAACCTTCTGTAATAGCCAACTAGACCCATAAAAGATTTGACTTTTGTCACATTCTTCGGCGGTGACCATTCTCTGATGACTTCTATCTTCTAAGGATCCATGACTATCCCATCTTTTGAAACAGTATGCCCCAAATAATGGATCTTCTTTCGATAGAATGAGCACTTGCTCAATTTGGCATATAGTTGGTGCTCTCTTATCACTTGCAACACCATCCTCATATGATGTTCATGCTCTTCCTCTGACTTGGAATACACTAGGATGTCATCCAAAAATACTATGACAAACTTGCCTAGATATTCTATGAATACACCATTCATTAGGCACATGAAAACAACGGGTGCATTTGATAACCCAAATGGTACCAATGTGAATTCATAATGACCATACCTTGTTTTGAAGGTGGTATTGTTGATGTCTTCATCCTTCATCCTTACCTAGTGGTACCCTGACCTGAGATCTATTTTTGAAAATATCTTGGCATCTTTCAACTGATCAAAGAGATCATCGATCCTTGGCAAAGGATACTTGTTCTTAATAGTCATTATGTTCAACTGTCTGAAATCGATGCACAATCTCAATGTCCCATCTTTCTTTTTCATGAACAAGACTGGGGCACCCCAAGGTGACAAACTTGGGCTTATATACCCCTTCTTCAGAAGTTATTCAAGATGTAATTGTAGTTCTTTCAACTCTGGTGTACTCATTCTGTAAGGCGTTTTTGACACTGGAGCTACTCCAGGCATCAGGTTTATAGAAAAATTAATATCTCTCTTAGGGTGTAGCCCAGGTACCTCCTGTAATACATCTTCAAAATATTCTGCATGGTCTTCAATATTTGACACCTTATCCTTAGGTGCTTCATCCATATGAGCTGCAAATATTTGGAAACCCTTCCTGTAACACTTCTTCAGCTATGTTGTTGATATTTCTCCGACAATAACTGCCCTTGGGATTCCTTGCACTTTCCTTGGGTTTCCTTCCTCATCCAGGAAAATGAATGCCATGTTACAATAGTCTAATATGGCATGGTGTTGGTCCAACCAATCCATCCCAATTAGACATTCATAGGAACCTAAAGGTAAGATGTTCAATTCAGCCCTTGTTCTCAGTCCATTCATGTCCACCAAATAAGACTTAACCAACTCAACAACCTTTCTCTTGGCTCCTGTACCCAACTACAATAACCAATATTTTCCATGCTTGCTTCTTGGCAAATGAAAACTTTCCACCATTCTAGGATCTATATAACTATGACTAGCACCTGAATCAATTAAAATAGTAATGGTTTGGTTGTTGATCATACCTTCCACTTCGATCCTATGTGACTGATATTCTACTTGCTTGTTGTCCAAGGATGCATAGATCCTTGGTACACTTATGCCCATGTCCTCCACTGTTTCTGCCTATTGAACATTGTGGACAACTCTCACTTTGTCATTTCTATGGGGGAATCTATGTACCTATCATTTCCTTTACAAAATGTTATCACATGAACTTGTCAGAGTCCTATGGGTTTGTGGTTTCTACCTAAGTATGTAATTTTTCCCCGGTCTCCCTGTTTTCCCGGAGCCAGATCTGAAGTGGATCTCGGCCATCCAAATTCAAAGCAAGCCCGATCGTTGATCTGAATAAGGCTATTATGCAAGTTCGGGCATCGAAATATTTAAGATCAAGTGGAGTGAATGCTTCTAAAAAGATGAAATCCCAAAGAGCCTTTGGATATAAGCACCAAGTTATGACCCGAGGTCTCATGCAGGATGGAGTGATGAAAGGGAGTTTCTCCAAAGGCCGAAAGCACCCATATTGGTCACAAAAAAAGATTAGTGTGGCCTTGAGATGCCGAGATTGACTCTCAGAAGTCATGGGCACCGTCTAAGAATTCTTGAGTGTCAGGCCTTTTCTTGATCCCGATGAAGGTAGTTATTGAAGATGGGGGTGGCAGTTGAGACCTTGTCTCACCCCATAAATGGAAAACATGCAAAGAGCGGTCGTGAAGGAAGACTGTCAATCTAGAGTTTCCTTATGGACATATTTTCCTATAAAGCACATAACTACACCTGGCTCGCATCTGACATGAGAAGGCCTTCACAGTCTGACAAAGCAAGCGTTGACTGGAAACTTTGAATGTAGCGGCCCGATCATGCTCCTGGTGGTTGAAACAATTCTGAGTATATGTATGCAGTTTTGATATTTTGTTAAGGTCGAATGGTTGAGCTAGGCTCCCTGCTATTGTAATATTTTTATGAAGAACACTGGTTCTCTGGTTATGTATTTTTTTTTAGACATATTTGTTAATCTAAGTCATCTTTCTTGCTCCATCTTATTTTCCTCTGATACTAAGAGAGTTCATGATTTACTGATTCACATGGATTGTTATGATTGTATTATGATGAATGTTATATTATAATGATGTTATAATTTCTTTCAGTTTCTTTGAGATTTGAATTCAAGAGGATCTTGCGTTTAAATTTTTACTCCTTAGGCTATTGGAAGACATGATGTCCACAACATACCTCTACACTCTCCTCACCAAAGTCTCCCCTCTATTCACCCTTACTCCAACTTACTGACTGACGTTGATTCCAGACCTCAATTGCTTATGCATACTAGTCCAGATTTCTGAGGTAGAACATTATTATCATTGAGTCCTCTCCATTTGATCACCTAAAACTCATTTTCATTTACTGTATAAACTAATGGGTACTCGGCTTACCTTCTATGCAATCTGAGGGTGACTTCTAGTGCTAACACAACCCCAACATTCCATAGGTGGTTATCTTGGCATTTTCCCACCTACTTCAGCCTTCCTGGGCTCTCTAAAACCTGTTTGTCCTTGAGGGATATTTTTGAAAAAGGATGGCTTAGTTCCCTTCTTCTTCTTATCCATCTTTAATTTCTTCTTGTCTTCCCAATTCTTCCAGAAAGTGGGATTTTGTCTTTGCTTCTCATACAAGCATTTTTCTCTCCTTATAGTTTCTTCCATAGTTTTAGGATCATCATACTGGATCTTGTCATTGATGGAAGATAGTAGTCCACTCAGATACCTTTGATTTTGACAGTCTCATCTTTGATGAAAGGGACATACTTCAACAATTCCAAAAACTTTCATTCATATTCATCAATGATCATGTTAACCCAGCTTGAGTTCAAAGAACTCTTTCATCTTTCTGTCATAGTATCTCTTAGTCAAGTATTTATTTTCGAAATACTTCTTGAATTCCTTCCAAGTAACATTTTTCTCTTTAACATGTTGAACTTGCACAAGTGGATCCCACCACATGGATGCCTTTCCTTTCAGTTGATACATTGCAATTCTTCCTTCTGTAGGAGAGGAATAATTCTGCAGTTGGAAATATTTCCGCATGCTAAGCAACCATGTCTCGACATTTTGCTCCTTCTTTGTGCTCTCCATCAAACGTAGGAGGCTTAATCTTGTTCATTTCACCCTTCAGTTCATACACTGTAGATCTCCTGTGCTTTCTGATAGGACATGGGATTGAACTACTGTGTGCCCTCCTCTTGGAGTTCCCTTGGGAGTGATGATGGTGTCTGCCAACACTCCTTGATTTCCTCTTCTCATCAGGGGACCTGTGACTTCCTTATTTATTGGAGTCACTCTCCTTATCCAATTTCTTTTCTATCCTTTCCAGGCTCTGTATCAACTTTACGTTGAATTCTCCCTATTGTTCCCTGGCTTTCATGAGCTTTCTGTTATCTACTCGGTGAGTCTGGACATCTTTCAATGATTTTCATCATGTCTCCTTCATTATTTATATCTTCTCGATGCCCATTGGAGTTTGATCCTTAAACTCCCAAATGGACATCCATTCCTCTAGCTTCATTCTATGAACTGGAAGCATTTTGTGCCTCCTCCATTTCTCTGTACTAAGCAACAATTCGGTTCGGTTTTGACAATCGTTAAATCTACAAACACAATATGCAGTCAAACGAAAATTTTCAGGCCATAAGTCCTTAACAAATTCCATAGTATTCATAAACCAATCTGATTCAAGAAAACATTCAAATTTCATTCTGCAGTTCTCGAGCAATCAAGAATCCCCGTAGATCTTTTCTTTCTGAGCTTTGCTATGTTCTGCAATAATTTTTTTTTCTTTTTTTTCAAGCACTAGCCCCTTTCTCTTAGCCCCCAACCCATTTTACCATGGGATATGGCCAAGCACTAGACCTATAGGTACTTATTCGAGACCTCAGGCCTCCGAATTCAGAAGTTTTCAAAGAACATCACAAAAATTATCTCGGAGTTCTGGATTAACGAACTCGTGAAGTAGGGTGGATCAACAGTCCACAAATACCCAACATCCAACAACTGACATCCACTATGGAACTTCAGGCATCTGAGCTCTGAAACTTTGAAGCTTCGGGACTTCAGAGGATTTCACATCCACACACCCCCAACACCCCGAACCGTTAATCTCCGAACACTTCCATGTCACCTTTGGTAATGTCATTACGTCTCGTCACCTCGACATTACGAAAATTTTGAAATTTCTTGCTTTCGTTCCCTTATGAAACATTCTTCCGGAGTGTCAAGTCTCTGGATTTCACAACTAGTGCCATGCACCACTGTGACCATCAGGTCCCCACCACCCATACTCGAGAGGAGGTCCCTATGGTGAAACATTAGAAATAGACACGTGGAACACTTAGACAGGTGACACATGTCACGTTCCAAATGACATTTCAATCTTTGGCGGGTCCGAAACCCACTGACATGTGGCACAAATCCCATGGGTCCATGTCATTCCAAATGACATCATCATGCTACGTTACTCTGGAATTTCAGGCTTCAAAAGGTTTTACGCCTGCATCCTTCCAGTCTCCCGAATTCTGAATTTCCGGACTTCTTTACCCTCAGGGTCCACATAGTATAGTTGTCAACATTCCAAGTGGGGGCACGTGGCAGGCATAGGAGAGATCCACGTCACCTTCTGGTGACATCATCATGACTCACTACTTCAGCTCTTCGGGGCTTTGTAGCTTCAGGCTTCGGGAGTTCTCACCTCCGCACACTCTAATTCTCTCGAACGTTGAAAATCCCAAACAAGCCAATCTACTGATGTGTGTCCCTCTTGATGAATGATACAGTTTAACTCCAGACTTCAGAGCTTCATGGGATTTCTCCCTTCACCACTAAATTTTCCCCTTTTTAACTTTGCTTGATCCAACGGTAAGGCTTCTCCCTAGATCTAGAATGTAGATATCCTCCAGGACTTCAGAGCTTCATGCTTTGTCCCTTCTCTTATTTTTGCACCTAACTTCACCGAAGTCGCGAAGTCTGAAGGGATTCCAGGTTAACCCTCCTGCACTTTCTCCAGATATGACGGTCGTGAAGGATTCCCTTCTCTCGAACAGATCCTATGGCTACAACACCACAAATGTTGTGATTTATTCCTTTGTGGCCATTTCTTAAACTTATTACGCCTCCTATGTTCCGGACAAAGTCCAAGTGTTCTTTCAATTGCCTTCTAGCACTTTGTACATCAAAATTCTCCAAGCTTCCTACTATGAATTTCGCGTTCGTGGCCCCTCTAAGTTCTGGGTAGGAACCATGGGCTCTGAAATTGAATTTTGTCCATCTCAAAAACAATTCTTTTCTGAAACTTTTGCTTCAACTTCCACTAACATGGCCCATCCAAGCTCAGTGTTGGAACCATGGCTCTAAGACCAATTTGTAACATCCCCAACCACCAACAGGCTGGGCAACGCCACTACTCATACACTTCAGTTAGCTCAACTAGCTCTGATACCAATTTGTAACGTCCCCAACCACCAATATATATAATGAATTTAAAACAAATAACACAGATTTACTGCTACCATACAGACTCAAATGGAATTGACAATAATTCCTACATGCAACAGAACACATGATAACATTTCAAGAATCACAGACATGCATAACATACATAATTAAGCACATAAATGATACTTATCTTTTAATTGGAGTAAAACCACCAACTGCGTGTAGAACTTCCATGACCCTCCCAGCCTTAGACCACATAGCTCATCACTCTCAGCAGTGGGTCACCCATGAGATGGGACTAAACTCCATCGAGAAAGGGATTCCTAGGCTAGGCAAGGCCAATAGGAAAGTCACACAGTTTAAGAGGAAGGGTTCTCTCCCAAGAGCCACTTACACCCACTGCTCTCAGTTTATCATTCCCCACATGCCTGTCCCACCCCAAGAGTATACACCTTCATTGTCACACAGTCCATCAACTGCTCCACCTCCCTTACCTTTGGCTTCAATAACAGGCCAGACCAGAATTTTCATAGCTTTGTAGCAGCTACGAGACTCCCTCAAGGAGAGCTCACTTCCTCAACACACTCTCTAACCTAGAGAGAGTTTCTCACAGGCCTAACAACCTGCTTCTTCAACCCAAAACAAGCTCTCTCACCTAGAGAGAGAGTTACTCACAGGCCTGACAACCTGCCTCTTCAACCGCGGGATTGAAAACCCACCTCTTCAAACCACAATAGCTAAGTCGGGTAAGGCAAGGGACGACTTAGTAAATTACATAGGTGCACAATTTCCACGAGATCGACAATGGCAGAATTTGATGGATGCGTGCTTGCTCAGTGCATGAGTGAAATTGTGAGGAGAGATGGGGCAGATTGGTCTAGCCTAGCGAAGATGATGAGAGAATGAGAGAAAAAACTGTCTTTGTGTGAACCCCTTTCCATGAGTGAGTTTCTCTCTATGCATGAGTGCCTCCTTGAGTGCCTGCGTGACCCAACAACAAGAATTCCCCCCTTAAGTCTACATGTGCCTGAGCTGACACTTGTCGCTCATGAAGCATGTTCCTTTCCCTTTGGAAGTCACCTATCCTCCCCAAGGAACTTAGGATAAAAACATATTCTTTTAAACAAATTTTGGAATAATAATAAATCATTATTCTCTTGGACTTAAGCCCTTAGGATTAACCCCTCTTTCAACCTCTCAGACCCCTCTCCCTTACCCATCCTAGTGGAGCTTAGTCCCCCATTCTCTTTTATCGTGGTTGGTCTACACACAAAAATGGTTTTATATTAATAATATGAATATTTACATGTAAAAAACAGGCTCCTGGCCTTTAACACCTAAGCTCTCCAACCTACTAACAAATAATCCTACTAGCTTATAATTGCTCGGCTCACCAGCCTACAAAACCCGTTTACAATTCATAATACAATTGGGGCTCATCCTAGGGATATGGGGGGTGAGGGTGGAATAATGAAGCATGGGTTAGGGGATCTCCCTAAAAATCTCAACTAGAGGTAACTCAATACTACAAAAACTAAATCAATTTATGGCCCTAACAAGCACCCCTCAATTTCTATTTTTACTTAAAAAGATGAATTTATGATATTTGAACATTTCCCTTCAACATTTATGTTGATGTGGGAAGCCATTTAAATTCTTCCTTGCTTAATATAATTTTGAACCTCCTGGGTTAGTATTATTGGATGTGTCTATGTCACTAATATACTTAACTAGTTCATCTTACATTAATGACAATCTTGCTTCATATTACCATACTCTAGTTCGAAAGGTTGGTGCCTCCTTTGACTACAACATGAACTAATGTGCCTTCAACGTGATTAATGTTAGGGGGGATTTGAATGAAATCCACTTATTGGTGAATTTCAATTAAGAGATCCATTATCAACCTTGTGTCCCTATGCTCCATATCGTTGTTGAAGTTATTGTTGAGGAATAGGGTGGAACTAGTAACAAAATAGATAGACAATTCTGCAGATAATCAAAGAGGGAACAAAAAAATTTGAAGACAAAGGGTGGTGTCTAAAGACACTGTTACAACACTTAAGAAGAGTGCACTATGATTAGAACATCAAAATTCATATTGCACATCTCGATCCACACATTCCACATGATCCACATGATCCACATGTACTTTATTTGCTTGATGATAATGATGCAAGGGATCCGTTATTTATAGCCTCAAGAACTAACCAACTTCCATAGAATCTAGAAGATCTTGTCCACATATAATTGTCGATTGTTAGAGTTGATTATGCCAAATCCACACTGTCGATTCGGCTCGAAAAGAATTCTCAACCCGATTGACCATGCATCCAACTCGTAGTCAATTGCTAGGTTGGCCGATCCACCACCCGACTATGTTGAACCGATGGTTGATTGTTCTACCAACATGCATGTAGATTATTCGACTGAATAATGTAGAGTTTTGGTCGATCACCCAAAAAACTATATCCAAATGTAGGCTGACCACCTAATTGATTGAATCTAGGAAAGCTATGATGAACCATCATTGCTTGAGGTTTCAACACCCCCTCATCAGTACACATCTTTGGAAATTCAGTACACAACCCACACACCCCTCCCCTTCCTTTAGTTTTACATACATGCGGTTAACCCCTTTATAACCCACCTTTATACGTAAACCTTAACACAAGCTTGCACCCCTTTGTCTTCATCCCCCCCAAAAAAAACATTTTGTATCTAATGAAGGATCACGTACCGCCGATTTCAGTGTGTAATGAATGATGGGATGTTTCGATACTGACGTGTAATGAGTGATGGGATGTTTCCATATCGACGTGTAATGAGTGATGGGATGTTGCCATACCGACATGTAATAAGTGATGGGATTTCGTCATATCGACGTGTGATGAAGGATGGGATGTTGAAAAAGGCACACACGTGAGTGAGATTTTTATAGTTTAATATAACATAGATTATGGTGAGGTGGAGGGGAATGGCCCATGAACCCCCTCCTTGTTTGTCATAGTATGTGAAGGTTTGGGGAGGGGGTGTGACCATACCTCCCCCCCCCTGTATAATTTGAACATGCCTTGCTTGAAACATTAAGGGGGAAAAATGGGGTGCTCACAACCCCCCCACCCCCTCTCTTTTATTTTATTTTTTAACTTTTTATTATTATTTTAATTTTAACCTCTCCCTTTTAAAGTTTTTTAAAAACTTTCAAACTTTTCATATGTAATCAAACTCATTTTTAAACATAAATCAAACCTATGTGGGACCACTCACCCCAATCCCATGTCCAAAGCACCAACAATTGAAATAAGATCTGAACTCATCACAGTAATATGGAAACATGGTTTAAGCTTTGATACCACAACGATCACTTGTGAGTTCATACAAACTTATGCAACTAGAGCTTCCTCATTTTTTTAAGACTTGCCTCAACCGTCAATTCACCAATGGAGGACACCACCCATTTATCTCTGATACACCCTATTTTGGTGGAATCACTTCATTTTCACTAGCATATCGGATCCCAATCCTTCTTCCGACATCGTTACATTGGAGCTCAATCTTCTCTGGTGTTGATACAGTGACAGATCTTGCAAAAATTCCTTTTGTATTTTGGCCATAACTTTTGACACCAATACCCTTTTTGCACATTCCTTATATTGTTGGAAATTAATTTCCTAGATGTACAACTTTATATTTATATGATTTGGAAGATTCCTCACCATTTTTTCAAAATTTTCAGGATTAAACTCTGGCACATTGTCAACAGCTCGAGAGAACACAATACTTCAACTAGGATCAACAAGACCAGGAACTAAACTCAGGGAGACATATCTAAACTCTCACTCAGCCAAATATTCAACTCTATAGGTTTAAATGCATGGTTTTGATATTATAATATGGTCACTCGTATATTGCGTGTTGAATGGTGCAAGGTACCAACACTAAAATAAGGTCGTACTCAAAAATCCAGATATGCATCGTGTGAAGGAAGCAAACCATGAAGACATAATTGTTACACATCAAGGAAATAAATAATATTCTTGTATGCAATAATTATCTCACAAATGTGATATACAATTGAGGATGATAGAGAAACAACAAGAACAACAACTATAGTAGTATCTCAAATGGCTAAAGAAGAAGTCTAGATCCCCTGATGGTTGAATATCAAACTTAGAGGTAGGAGAGAGTCCCAATGTCTAGATCAGTCATCACAGTGTGTGAAGTGCACTATGGAAAAAATTGATGATGGCCCACCAACACTAAAAGAAAAATTCGAAATGTAAATGCATATGATGTATGACATACATTAAATTATGAACATTTATGTTGTCCTTATTCCCTCATCATTCCAAAGAGGACAAGGACAAAAGTTTTTAAATAGAAGGTCGTGGGGGGAAGGCGAAAGGCCAACATTCAAGATGAATTTCAATAAAAAGGGAGAGTGTATCTGAATGGAGGGGTTTTTGGCTCTTTGAGCTTTCATGTACTATTACTGAAACTTTTAATGAGGAAAAACATGTTTGGCCAAGCTATTTTTCAGAGAACTCTAATCCTTGTGTTGCACTATTGTGGACTACTCTACTGCATTTTACTTAGCACTTGGGTTGTGTAATTTTGTACTTGGTATTGGTATTCTTATGTATGTTGTTGCATTCTTATTTATTTTCTTCAAGGAATATTTTTCTCAATTCGTAGACATGGGATTGTAAATGATTTTTTAAATTCTTTGTGTGACCTATTTCCCAGGCCATTGATAGGAGCATGGTTGGTTCTATGTTTTATTTCATGTACATCGACATTCTTCCTCTTTCGCGTGCTCATATACACCATCTTCATTTATTCCCCCCTTGTCTATTCTTTACTCTTCGCCAAAGTATTTTCTGATAGTGTTTCGATAGTCCATCCCTTTTCGTCTACCGATACATCAGTGCCAGATAACATTCTAGATGTTGATACACTGATACTTCATCTGCTTTCGAATGTCGATATATATCGGCACAAATTCTCTATTTCTCTCTAATGTGCAATGTATTAGCGATATTCCCTTATCTCCACTGATACATAGTGTATCGATGAGTTTCCTATATATTTCTTGATACACAATGTATCAACAATGATCTTCCTTTTCTTGCTGACATAGACTATTTCAACATGACACTTTCATCTCAAAGCCTCTCCCAAATTCCTCTGAATCAGATCTTTTTTGTTGCACCCATTATTCAGGTTCTTTTAATATTCAATGATTAATCATTGCATGCTTGAATGGACAATTGATGCTTGATTTCCTACCATTCTTAATCTACATAATGTTTTAGTCATGATTGAGTTTGTTTGTGCCTCTAATAGATTTCATTACGCATACCATACCAACATGTATACATTGCACCTCTTGATTCTGTGACTAAAATTAATCATGAAATTGTCGATTATTGTTAGGTGGGTCAATTTCAACATCTACAAGACTTACGTTGGTTCTCCTAGCTCATAAACATTGTCAAGTACTCTAAATTCCAGTTAGATGTTTTTCACAGGATTATATCTCTCAACCGTTGACATATGTCCTTATCTCCAATGGATGGATGAAGAGCCTATACAACATAGACAACGCAAGAATTGATGGAACATAATCTGAGAAAAGAAATAGTGAGAATGAGACCCAAACTTTCATTAAAAAACCCCTTTGCTCGCAATTTTGGGCGGTAGTCAAAGTATATTTTTCATCCTCGAAGCAAACCAACTGTATGATTTACACGATTACGATTCCAACACAACATATGAAATTGAAATTTGAGGCCCAGAAGTGTTAGATTGGATTTCTCATCAAATCCATCCTCGTTAATAGTGACACCAATGGAATGTTTGAATGGCATGGTAAGTTATCTCACCAGAAAAATTTTCCCATGCTCTCCGCATCGCAAAAAATGGCTCCTCAATTGGACACCATATGAGCAAGATATGAACCTTTGAAATCATGTTGGGTAGCTTCAAAATCTCCTTCAACAAGTTAATCTGTTAGCATTCTTCGTTTCATGCCAATGCACAAAACTTGGTTGGGAAAAATGCTTTCGAAAGAAATTATTTCAATTTAAATCTATTTAATTAAAATAATTTAGTTTTAAATATAATTAAAAAAAAAAATTAAAACAAGTAAGACAAAATTTTCATGGGCATGAACATGTAGTTGGGGTAATATGTTTACTGTGGGAAAGGGATATGAGGAGTGGAGGGCATTAATAGAAAAACTTTATTAAGTTTTTCTATTAATGCCCCCCACCTACATATGTCGCTGGGCGGGGCGCACAAGTGATGCTCCCTTCCCCTCCCTTTAGTTTTACATACATAAATTTAACCCCTTTAAAACCCACCTTTATACGTAAACCTTAACACAAGCCCATGCCCATTTGCCTTCATCCCAAACAAAAACAACATGTTGCGAGATCTAATTAAGGATCATGTGCCGCCCATTTCAATGTGTAATGAGCGATCAAATTCCTCCATACTGGTGTGTAATGAGTGATGAGATGCCACCATACCAGCATGTGATGAAGGATGGGATGCCGAAAAAGGCATGCATAGGAGTGAGCTTCTTATGGTTTAATATAACATAGAGTATGGTGACGTGGAGGGGGCATGGTCCATGACCCCCTCCTTGTTTGTCATGGTACATGAAGGTTGGGGAGGGGGCGTGACCAATGGAGGAGATCATCCATTTCTCGTCGATACACCCAATTTCCACTGAATCAACTTATCTTCATCGACATATTGGAACCCAATCCTTCTTCCGACGTCGATACACTAGAGCTCAATCTTTCTTCTAATGTTGATATAGTGATAGAAACCACAAAACAATCTTTAATTTTTTTTCCATAACATTTGAATCTCATACCCGTTTCTCACATTCCTTATATTGTTGGAACAATATTTCCGAGATATACAACTTCTCAATTATATGATTTGGAATATTGTTACCAATTTTTCACAATTTTCAGGGTTAAAATTTGGCACATTGTCAACGACTCGGGAGAACATAGTACTTCAAACAGGATTAATGGGACCATGAACTAAACTCGAGGAGACATATATGAACTCTCACTCAGCTAAATATTCAGATAAATAGGTTTAAATGCATGGTTTTGAAATTATATTTTGAGATTATACTATGGTCACTCATCTATTGCATATTGAATGGTGCCAGGTAACAACACTAAAAGAAGGTCGTACTCAACAATCAAGATAGGTAGCTTGGGAAGGACACAAACCATGAACACACAATTGTTACACATCGAGGAAAGGAAGAATCTACTAGTACGCAGTAGTGCTCTCTCAAATGCGATCTATATTTGAGGATGATAGATCTACAACAACAACAACAACAATAGTTGTAGTAGAAACAAAGGAGAAACAAAAGGGAATCAAGTTTAAATGGCCGAAGAAGAAGTCTGAATCCTCTGATGGTTTAATATCAAACTTAGATACATGAGAGAGTCCCAATGTCTATATCAATCATCATTGTGTATGAGGTGCACTATGGCCAAAATCGATGATGGCCCACGAACACTAAAATAAAAGTTCAAAATGTAACTGCATATGATGTATGACATACATTAAATTATTAACATTTCTACTGTTCTTATAGCCTCATTATTCCAAAGAGGATAAGGAAAAAAATTTGTAAACAAAAGGTTAAGGGGGGAAAGGTGGAAGGCCAACAATCAAGATGAATTTCAATAAATAGGGGGATTGTATCCGAATGGAGGGTTTTTTTTTTCTCTTTAAGATTTTATGTACTATTACTAAAATTTTTGATGAGGAGAAGCCTGTTTGGCCATGCTATTTTCCAGATAACTTTGATCCCCATGTTTCACTGTTTTGGACTATTCTACTGCAATTTGCTCAACACCTGGGTTTTGTAAGGGTGTACTTTGTATTGTAGACTATTCTTATGTATGTTGTTGAATTCTTATTTTTGTTCTTTAGGGAATATTTTTCTAAATCCGTATACATAGGGTTGTAAATGATTGTTAAATGCTAGACTACTCTTGGTTTATGATTATTTATTCATATTCTTTTCTTTGCTATGTGTGACCTATTTCCTGGGCCATTTATAAAAGCATGGTTGTTTCTATGTTTTCTTTCTAATTACCTTTTCCTTCTAGACACATGCATATTAGAGTAGTTTCATTTCATTATTTAGCTTAGAAACCATCATCGGTGGACCGAGCTACAACTAGTAAACCCCAAACTAGGAATGGTTGTCAAGCCAGAATCCATATGGGTTCCCTATTCCAAACAATCAGAGGTCTAGTTGGGATTTCTTATTAGGGATAACCCTCGTTGTTGATAAAGGGAGTTTTTCCTGCATCAACATGGTTTTATTATGACTATTTCAGGCTATTATACTATGATAATACTAAATCTATAATATGGAAGAATTAAATGGAATATATATGACATCATTGGTAAAGTGGATGGACCAGGTGTGTCAAATTTATTCGTCTATGGAGGAATAATAGGTTATTATCCAAGGGTATATTGAGAATATTTCACATTGATATGTGAAAATAAAAATGCCTGAAGATAGATACATAGTTAGAGCCACGAAGATAAATACACTACTATAATACATGGTTTTAACATTGCTGATTTTCATCGTTATAGCCCTCACAACCCTGGTCTAGGTATTTTTGGTAGCATTATTGTGTTTTCTCATATTGTCCTATATACCATCATATTTTCTTGGAAACTAATTTCACACTGCAAAAAATACATTGTTATTTTATTGGTGTCATTGTTGCATTATTTGAAATCAATATTTGCATCGGGAAGTGCATCGACAATGTGTTGAAGGTGCATTGCAAGCCTCGACCTAACATCGATCTATTCAAATCAAGAAACACATTTGTTTCATAATGATGTCTCTTATAAAAAGATCATGTTTCATGAAATTGTTATCATATTTTCACACAATTATAATGCCATTCTTTTACGGAGTTCGAACTGATCCTTGAAAGGGGAGGGTGCTCAAAATTAGACATTCATAAGTAGTATTAATGATTCCATTCATCATACAATATTACCTTATTATTATTTTGGATTTGCAACATTTTTTATTGGTATTATTGAATATGCTTTTACATGTCTGATTTAAAGATAAATTATAAAATCTTACAAATATTTTATTAATAATTTGTTTTTACTTAATCAAAATTACAAGATTTAAAATAATTAAATAATGTTAAATTAGATGAGCTTTAAAATAATTTAAAAATAATTAATATTGAATTTTAATTAATTAAATTATTATATTTAATAAATTACAATTTATTATTAAGCATTATTTAAAAATCAATACTAAACATTATAATTAATCTTTTAATTTTTATAATTAATACTAATTATTATAATTCGTAATAACAATACTAATAATTGATTAATAATATTAAAAACTATAATAAATTAGTAATCGTAATCATGATTGATTGTGTTCCCTCATAACCAACTAAATATTTGATATATATTAGATAATATATGTTAACAAAGAAAAATAACGGATATTAAATATTTATGTAATCAAAACTCCTAAACCCTATTTATGGACATTAGATATTTATGTAATCAAAACTCCTAAACCCTATTTATATTTGGTGCTAATATGCCTGTACTCTTATTGATTGAGAAAATAATTGGGTAATTTATTCTCATTAAAATATAACATATGCATTGGCAACTTTGATTAATTTAGATTCACTAAACACTAATACGAAATTACCACATATATTATCTATTATATATCAATATTTAGTTGGCTATAATATTGTAGGAAACATAATCAACCATAATTATATATATATATATATATATAATCATGGTTGATAGAGTACAATATCATGACACTCTTAATTCTACTTGATCACACATATTTACTTCACCACTTACATTTATATCATGTTTTTCTTAACCTAATGCAACAACTATAATAATGTAATAACTATAATAGGTACATTTTTAGAAACCTTTTTGCTCTTAAATATATACATGGAATAATAAAATAGCAAATGACTAATGAAAATTAGAGACACAAGGATGTAAGAAATCCTACTCATAGTTTTTTTAAGCAAAAAATGGTTCTGCTTGAGATGCTTTAACGTTTCTCTACCTATGTTAATTCTATGTATAATCCATAATATCGATTTTTTTATTAAATACTTAGTTGGTATAATAATACAAAGTTTTCATGAAATATGATGCATTTCAATGACTTCTTTCAACAAGTGCTACATTAGTCTTTCCAGGTTGAAATGAGAGTAAATGCGTGGGTTGCAAGTTGCAGTACATGTGGTATCCATGTAAAATTTAGTATTCTCGAATTAGTTTTATACATTTTTCATTTTTCATGTCCAGCCTGTTCCGTGATATACATTTTGCACCCAACACTTCCGTCATATACATTTTGCACCCAACAATTACGTCATATACATGAGACTGATTAATTTATAGAATATTATAACATTATATAGCATTATATAAATTACTATAAATCTTCGTACAATGTTATAATATTCTATAAATTACCCAGTCTCCTGTATATGACAGAATTGTTGGGTGCAAAATGTATATGAGAAGTGTTAATTGTTGGGTGCAAAATGTATATGACGGAAGTGTTGGGTGCAAAATGTATATCATGGAAGAAGCTGAACATGAAAAATGAAAATTAAAAATAAATTTCACCTTTATTATCATAAACAAAATCAAAATTCCAAAATTCTAAATTTACATTTAAAAAAGTTAAAAATAATATTGAATAAAATTTAAATATTTGTTTATACTATTCATTAAGTAAAAAGTGTTATAGCATTATATAAATTACTAAAAATCTTGGTACAATGTTATAATATTCTATAAATTATCGACTCCGTTAATTGTTGGGTGAAAAATGTATATGACGGAAGTGTTGGGTGAAAAATGTATACTCCGATTCCAACCTAACAGGGACTATGTTGCTATGCAACACTTGTTAATATGTGATAATGTTTTGTTAAATTTTATTCAATTAAAGCTTGTTCTGTGATATACATTTTGCACCCAACACTTTCTTCATATACATTTTGCACCCAACAATTTCGTCATATACATGAGACTGAGTAATTTATAGAATATTATAACATTGTACCAAGATTTATAGTAATTTATATAATGCTATAACACTTTTTACTTAAAGAATAGTATAAACAATTATTTAAATTTTATTCAATAT
>ML778415.1:1071257-1113947 GCA_009831015.1 Picea engelmannii
TGAAGTGGAACTTAGGAACTTTTAATTAACTTGAACCTTAAAAATAACACTTTTTAATCAAACCATAACCTTTTTTTAATATATTTTTTAATTCAAAAGTAGAAATTGTAAACTATTTCTCTATATTTTGGAGAATAATTTTTATAATTTGACAAAGCAATCACTATCACTTTAAATACCCTAATAGCGTAGATCGAATCCGGATTGATTTACTTTGTACTATATTTCCTTGCATGATAATAACTTAATTAAAAGTTCCTTTTTCTTATCTTTTTGTCAATATCTCTCCAACCAAAAACTTTAATAAAAAAGTGTTGCATGGCAGCAAAGTACCTGTCGGGTTGAATTGGGGATAAATGCATATGGATGCGGAAAATGTAGCGGGGGCAGATAGAAATTGCAGTGCAGATGTGGAAATCAGCATGAAGGACAGGTGGTAAGCATGCAAGAAATGACATACTCTGTATATGTGTGAGTAGAAAAAAACTGTTAAACACAATTTTATGACATTTATATCAAAAAATAAAAAGTGTGTTACATATTCCTGGAAATTTAAATGCGTTTGTCATATATATATATATATATATATATATATATGGTATCTCAAATTTAAATGAGTGATCAAGTAAAATAAACAAAATGTCTTGACATTCAACATAGTTGAAGATAAAAATCTAGGAGCACATAAATATAAAATGAGACAAAAAATTAGTTTTATTTGGAATATATCAAGAAATAATAGTTTGTCCCATATTCCTGGAAATTTAAATGCGTTTGTCATATATATTGGGATTGGGGCTCCCGCAGACCATAAGAGAAACATGTACAAGAAATAGGACCGTGGAAAGAAGAAATGGGAGACAGTAGAGTGTAATACCTGAAAGGAAGAAATGGGAAGATATCAGTCTTTGGCTAGAGATTTCTATTCAGAAAAGGTGGAATAACTGGATTGATAAAGAAAGGAGGATGTCATCAGTATAGACTTACAACGATGGTACATATAAGTATTTTTTCTATTTTCTTGTTGATGCCTTTTCCTGTTAGTTTTTGTCGGCAACCTGCTTCAAGTTTGTTTCGACGAATTCTTCAATGTAGCTTCTCAAGGGGGCGACGTTGATATCATTCCAGATTTTTATGCTGAAAGTTCCTTTTCTAATTCGCTTAGATCAATAGAAAGATTACACAGAGCCTGATCAATGTCTTGATTCTGTACCGAATAGTGGACTAGCCAATTGTCCAACGTGATCTTCACCATATTCAAGAATCCTGTAAATTTTTTCTAAAGACAACACCTTAAAATTATCAACTTGTTTATCGAAAGCTTGCTTGGTTAACCCCAATGAGTTGACGATTAAGCTGGGGTCCTGGAACTCATTGGTCCTTCCAGTTAAGTCTATTTTGGTGAGCTTTGTGAATAATGTTTCTTTCTTTGATATTGCTTGCTCACATGATTGGATGATGAGATACAGGTTCTTCACCTTCTCTTTCCAGCATGCTTCTAATTGAGTGATCCGACTTTTGGAGGGGATATCATGTTGTATCCTTGTCATGTCTGCCATGTTGTTGACATGAAAGGAAAAATGGATGACTGTGTCCAAATAGAAAGTTTCTTCACTTTTTAAATCCGTCTGTAGAAGTTCGAACAAGTTATGTGCCCTCCTTCCCAGGGAATCCATAATTTGTGATGTTTCCCAGGCCTCAGTAATCAATTCCATTCTTTTCTTGATATTTTTCTCCACATATCTTCTACATGATGTGAGGAAGCTAGTGGATGCTTTTAGCTTTGCTGCAGGGCTGCAGGGAGTCACAGACATGGCTATTTCCAAAGGACTGGCAAACAATGGCATATGAATACAAGATTCCTCTAATTCCTTGATTCGGTCCTTTAGTCTGGCATTCTCGGCCTCAATGACTCCAATGGAATCATGAAGAGAATCTCTGGTTGCTATGTGAAGTCCAAAGATTTGGGATGACTGCATATAAAGATTTGGGATGACTGCATATTGGCAAGGTCAACTTCTGAACAATATTTTATTTTCTTATTTTTTACATCTCTCTTTTCAATAATTAATTTTTTAGATTCGCTTTCAAAAACAACATTCTGAAATACGAAGGATCAATCTTCATCAAAATTTTTGGTATCAACTATGTCCATTGGGTAGCTATGGTGAATCACATCTCCTGGTTGATCAAGGTTACAGAATATGCTATCCATATCAGTGTCAAGTTCCATGTTCTCACTCTCAATTTCGATCTCCTCTGCCTCCCCTACAATTCTTTTTCCCTTTTTCTTGCATGAGAATCTTGTGAGAACTATCAATTTTAGGATGAACCTCATCCGTTTGAATGACTTTGGGTTTCTTTGTTACTGTGGCAGGCCGTTGGATTGATGATTTGTTACTGTGGAGGTTCTGGTCCTCATGCCTGAAGATGTTCACTATATCTCTATAGAACTGTTGTCGAGATGGTGCCATTAGTTTATGAAAACATTTGTTTTCTCCAGACGCTTATTGAAATGAACAAATGGAGGGGATAATATAACCCCCCAGAAATGTTGGTTCAATGTGTGAGAATGAAAAATCTCCTCGAGCTCTTCACTCATTAATGATAATCTCTATGCGTGTTGTATGGTGAATTTTTAGAAGTAAAGCTTAATTATTACATACTTAGAAGTGAGAAGGTGGTGGTTACGAAGAAGAATATTTAAGTATTGGAGGTTTCGTGAATGAACCAAGATGACGACATGCGAATGACATTCCATGGTATTTGAAATTAACACTCAAAAGGGATAACAAAACCATCCGCAAATATCGGTTTAATGCGCATTAATGGAGGATCTTCTCGATCCTTTCGCCGATCAATGACAATTTACACGGTTCCTGCATGATGAGTTGTTAGCATTAAAGATTACTAATTGCATATTTAGAAACAAGACACACACAAATATATATATATATATATATATATATATATAACATTTTTTTTATTATAGACAGGTGCGAAGGTGACAGAGACGAGGAAGAGCGAGCAAGGAAGGAATGGCCAAGTTTGAAAAGCGGTCGGACGAGATTCAAAATAGGTTTAGAGGAGATAATGAGGACATGTGAGTGTCCAACGGTGAAATTGCATGAGTCATAATTTTTTACTACAAAACGCGTAAAACGGAAGAGGGCATGATGGTGCAGTTCAACGGATGATTTGTATATTTGTGGAATTGCGGGAAAATGGCTAAGTATGGAATAGGGAAACGTCGGTCGGGCTCATTTTCAGAATTAGGGTTTGAATATTTTGTGAACAGGCCAACCCGAGGTCCCGCGAATGACATTACATGGTGTTTGAAATCAACACTCGAAAAGGATAATATAACCTTTCAAAAATCTTGGTTTAATGCATATTAATGCGAGATCTCCGCAAATCTTGGTTTCTTTATGAAGGGCATGACCTAATGACTTAATTTAGTTTTTTTATTATAAATAAGGCTCTTTTATTATAAATAACTACAAATAAGGAATGGCCAGATATGAAAAGTGGTCGCACAGTTTTCAAAATACAGGGAATTCTCAGTAGAGATGAGGGCGAACGGTCGTGTCCTACAAATAACACCCAGAGTTTTGCGATATACAAATTGACAGGAGGAATTGCGAGCTAGATGAGATTTTATAGAGAATGTACACTTTTTGGATCGCGGGTTCTCGGGTTGGCAGGCTTAAAATTGGGCCTCTATTGCTCTGTGCCTTACAAATAGCACCCAGAATTCCGCGCTATACAAATTGAGAAGCGGACTTGCAGGCTCAACATTTCACTTCTATTGTTCTATGTCCTCCAAACAACACTCGGAGTTCTGCGATATACAAATTGATAGACAAACTCTAGGGCTGGCGGGCCCAAGATTGCGATTGTTTACAGATGGTGATCCCTATCAACTATCTGACATTATCTTAAAACATTATTTTCAATACTATATTATTAATATTAAATATTGATATTGTACAATTTAATTAGACAAAAAAAGTTTGTACAATATGAAATGGGGAAGCGGTCGGTTGGGCTGGTGATATAAAAGTAAGCGAAATCTGAAGACGTGAATCCGCTAACGTCCTCACTTAGAAATTTTCTGGAAAATGAGCAATACATACTATATATGTACCTTTATAAAGTATGGACATGAGATTTTATAGAGCATGTACGGATCTGGCATTCCATACTTGGCCACTTTTTGGATCGCGGGTTCTTGGGTTGGCGGGCTAAAAAATAGGCCTCTATTGCTCCGTATCCTACAAATATCACCTAGAGTTACGCGATATACAAATTGACAGGCGTACTTGCGGCCTGGATGAGATTTATAGAGCATGTATAGTTTTTGGATCGCAAGTTCTCGGGCTGGCGAGCTAAAAAACGGGCCTCTATTGTTCCGTGCATTACAAATAGCACCCATAATTCCACAATATACAAATTGACAAGCGGACTTGCGGGCTGGCTGGCTCAACATTTCACTTCTATTGTTCCGTGTCCTCCAAACAACACTCAAAGTTCCGCGATATACAAATTGACAGACGGACTCCAGGGCTGGCGGGCTCAAGATTGCAATTGTTTGCGGATGGTGATCCCTATCAACTATCTAACATTATCTAAAAACATTATTTTCAATACTAAATTATTAATATTAAGTATTGATATTGTACATTTTAATTAGACAAAAAAAATATTATATTATTGGTGGCAAGACAATGACATTCTTAAACAAAACTAATTGAAAAAATTTAAATATTCCATAATATCTACCATGGATTTTACAATATGTAAACACAACATTAAAAAAATAAAAATATTAACCTATTATTTTAAATAAATAATTCTCTTCTAGCAAAGTGAAGAAATAGATAAAATGGGGCTCTAATGCTCCATGGCCTACAAGTAGCACCAAGAATTTCGCGATATACAAATTGACAAGCGGACTTGCGTGCTGGCTGGCTCAACATTGCACTTCTAAAAACGTTATTTTCAAATACTAAATTATTAATATTAAATATTGATATTGTACAATTTAATTACATAAAATTATCAATAGAGCATGTACGGATATCGCATTCCATACTTGGCCACTTTATGGGTCATGGGTTCTCGATATGGCGGGCTCAAAAATAGGCCTCTATTGTTTCGTGTCCTACAAATAGCACCCAGAGTTCTGTGATATACAAATTGACAGACATACTTGCGGCTGGCTGAGATTTTATAGAGCATGTACACTTTTTGGATTGCGTCTTCTCAGGATGGCAGGCTAAAAAATGGGCCTCTATTGTTTCGTGCCTTACAAATAGCACCCAGAATTCTGTGATATACAAATTGACAAGAGGACTTGCGGGCTGGTTGGATCAACATTGTACTTCTATTGAGTTCCGTGATGTACAAATTGACATACGGACTCCAGGGATGGTGGGCTCCAAGAAACGAGCAATACATAATAAATATGCACTTTTATAAAGTATGGACATGACATTTTATAGAGCATGTACATATCCCTTATTCCATACTTAGCCACTTTTTTTCATCGCAGACTTGCGAGCTGACGGGCTCAAAATTGGCTAAGGAAACGAAAGCGCTCTGTCGGACTCGTGATGTATATCGCGCACATGGGGCACGAGAGTTCGATGGCATGTAGGAAGGAACCGACAACCATAAAATTCATGAACTATGAGCATAGACATGGGACTAAGTATAGAATCAGAAATGGATAATAGAGGGGAAGAAAAAAGAAGGGAGAACGACTAAGTATAGAACAAGAAAAAGAAAGGGAGGTAAGAACCAAGATGAAAGCAAACTATTATGTAGGAACACATGAAAACAAAAGATGGAGTACACATTTATTTATTTCAAGATAGCAACACATGAAATATAATTAACATGAAGACAGGTCAATGTACAGGAAGATATGGAGTGTCCAATGAGGGAAAGAAAATAAAAAATAGAGCTGCAAACTAGTTCAACAAATACAAATAGAGTAAACAAAAAACTATTGGATATGGAAAACGGGTAGAAAAAACACCTTTGCATGGATTCATCTACATTCTTGGTTAGGAGTTCTTTGCGGTGTCTAGTTTTCCTGTTTGTTTCTATGAACAAAATAACAAAACAAAACGGACATGAACATAGGTTGACATGTAAAAAAAAGGCAAGTACTATGTGCATACACTAAATAAAATAGAATAAGAGGAATAGAGTAACAGATAGTTTTAGAAGAATGTACCCTTCTTTTTTTTAAAGTTCATTCAAGTTTATGTGTGTGTGTGTGTATCTCTCTCTCTCTCTCTCTCTCTCTCTCTCTCTCTCTCTCTCTCTATATATATATATATATATATATATATATATATATATATATATAATATATATATATATTGCAAAAAAACACTTATGACCCAAAGCAGTTATAAACCAGAGAAAACTAAGAAGTTGGATATCTCGATTTTCTGCAACAAGATAAACAAATATGGTTTGAAGCATACAAATATGATTCTGCAATATGCATGGTGTATATTTTATAATTCATGTGCAACAACAACTGTGTTGTGACCAGACTAGTATGTGTACAAACCAGGGAAAACTAAATATGTACCTTTATAAAGTATGGACATGAGATTTTATAGAGCATGTACGGATATCACATTCCATACTTGGACACTTTGTGGATCACAGATTCTCAAGATGGAGGGCTAAAAAATAGGCCTCTATTGTTCTGTGTCCTACAAATATCACCCCAAATTCCATGATATACAAATTGACAGACAGACTTGCGGGTTGGCTGAGATTTTATAAAGCATCTACACTTTTTGGATCGCGGGTTCTCGGGCTGGCGGGCTCAAAGAAAGGCCTTTATTGTTCTGTGCCTTACAAATAGAACCCATAATTCCGCGATATAAAAATTGACAAGAGGACTTGTGGGCTGTGACGTAGCACCCCTACCTCAACAGGTTCTACACGACCTCCTGGTCTAAGGATCATTCTTAATCTCCCCCTTGAGTCTGATTGACTCTTTGATTCCTCGCAGGAATCCTCAACACACAAATGTCTATCCACAGGTCCTTGTTAGGAGTTGCGCCTGTGAAAACAAGTAATAAGCGCCAACTCACATCCAAGTGACCAACTGAAGTGACCACACACTCCACCAAAAAGGTAAATCAAGTCCTTTGATTCCTCCCTTGACTTTCTTGACGTGGCCCTCGACTGCGACCTGGGGCCAAATATTTCAGAAATTCAGAATTTCGTGTATCGACGATTTGTAATGCAACAACACCTTTCACCGATAGCCGAAATCACGATGATTCCTCATCATTATCGACGATTCTGAGCTTCTCGTGATCTGATGGTCCTAATTCTATTAGGACTTCACGAATCGGGAGTTTGCAACTCTCGACTCCGAGTCACAACGTCCTCCATGCCGCGACTTCCGAAATGGTGAATTCAAGAATGCGATCAATGACCCTCGTTGACCCGGATCCAATGACCACTATCCCTCCTGATATTACTCAACCTTAATCTCCCCGATGGTCTGCAAGATCCAACGGCCCATGGAACTTCGACGATTCTCCCTCTGAGAATTTCAACTGTCCGTTCAGATTTCTCAAAGACTTCTAGCCAAATAGCTTGGCATATTTTCCTTTCTGAATTTGGCTTCTGCAAGGTGGCTTCACTCCTTGTCTCTCCTTCGAACTCCTTCCAAATCTCTATCCTTCCTTAGCTTTTTTCTGCTACAAACTCAAGGATTTCTAAAGGATTCTTGCATGCACTCCTTGCAGCATTCACAATAACCTCTGGTTATTCACCACCTCCAACTCTGTGCACTTCCCTGAAACAATAGTTCTTCGACCTTCCTCCTTGGTTGGTAAAGTCTAAGACTTCCTCCAGCCTGCACACACTTTGCATGGCTCGATGCTATACCTGCACTTTTGCTGGTATGAGAACAACTATATCCCTCCTGATCTTTTCCGAGATAAAACTCAGAACTTCATCAACACACTCTTGCGGACTCTCACTACACTCCTTGCAGGAATTCTCAGGAAGAGAAATAATTGAAACTCATATTCCTCTTACTCACAGACTTCATACATTCAACATGAAATCACGAGCATACACACACATAGCATTGAAACAATTGCATAACAGAGAACATAAGAAAACTGTAAACATACCACTCAATAGATGCAAACAACATTCATGACACACCATGAAATGGAATCAAAGCATTCTTATATTAATTCTGGTGCTCCTGTACATGGGTTCAATAGCAACAACTATTTGCTTATACAAATTCTACAATCTCTGTTCTCCTATTCTCTTGCTCTTTTAATCTACAACTTACAAATTACTATGAGAATAATTTTTTTTTTCTATACAATACATACGAGGGTGTCTTTTTTATAGGTTTTCCCTCCTGAGCTCTAAGCTATATAATCGAGAATTAAAAGATACCTACTTTACATTCATTACAATTAAATGCTACCATAACCAACAGATGAGAGCAACACTCAAGATCTATTTACAATATACAAAACATAAATGCAAATACATCCTTTCAGATATTTCATTAATGCTTTATCCTTTGAAATTCAAAATGTTCTCAAAACACGCACTGGTGCAATTCCAGTTGTCCTTCACCTTTGCGCTTGCTTTGTTGGCTCACTTACGATGCTCCTGCATCGTACTCCTTTAGCTGAAAAATTCATGGACTCTTGTTCATGAGCTCCTGCACTGTCTGTCCATGTCTTTGGATATCTTCTTCACCTTCCCAACTGGCATCCTCAATTGGGTGTCCCTTCCACTTTATCAAATACTCAAAATATTCTTTTCTTCAGGTCTTCTTCCCAACTCTCTGGTATATTATGTTTTCCATTCGTTGTTTTTTAGCTACAGGTAATTGTTTAACCCATTGAATTTCCTTTTGATCCTCCAACCCCTCTGTTCCATCGGCTCTGTAAGGATACAGATATACTATGTTGAATATGGGTGATATCCCTACCCCATCTAGCAATTCTATTTCATAAGCATTGTCCTGAAATTTTATCAGAATCTTACAAGGCCCTATCTTTTTCATCTTCATCTTATTGTATGTTCCCCTTGGGAACCTTTCTTTTCTGATATGTGCCAGAACCAAATCACCTACTTCAAATTGAAGTTCTTTCCTGTGTTGATCTACTCTGCGCTTGTATTCCTGGTTGGAATTATTTAGCCGCTCCTTAATCTTATCGTGAAGCTCTTGCATCTCTACTACAAAATCCTCTGCTCTAGCACTTCTAAATTCGCTCTGCCCTAAGTCTCTCAATTCATATACTCCCCTTGGCTACATTCCATACATTATTTGGAATGGGATATGTCCTGTACTTCTGTTAGGTGAATCATTATATGCAAATTCCGCTTGTGGCAGAATCTGATCCCACTGATTGTGTTGTTCAGCTACTGAACTCCTCAATAAATCTCCCAGACTTCAGTTCACTACCTCGGTCTGTCCATCCGTCTGAGGGTGATATGCTGAGCTAAAAGGAAATTTTGTCCCCAGCTTCTTCCATAGTGTCCTCCATAAATGACTAACAAATTTGGTATCCCTGTCCGAAACAATACTCTTGGGTAAGCCGTGAAGTCTAACAACTTCTTTGAAAAACATGTTTGCAATGTGAGTTACATCACTGGTTTTCTGACATGGAATGAAATGTTCCATCTTATAGAACCTATCGACTACCACAAATATGGAATCAAAACCCCTCCATGTCCTCGACAGTCCTAACACAAAATCCATGATTACCGCATCCCATGGCCTCTCTGGTACTGGCAATGGTTGATACAATCCTGTATTCTGTCTTTTCCCTTTCGCGTGTTGCCAAATTCTACATTTTTTCACAAATTTCTTGACATATGTCCTCATCCCTAACCAATAATATAAGTTGTTCAGTTGCACGAATGTTTTTTCATGGCCGAAATGTTCAGCCAATCCCTCACTATGTTTTTCCTTCAGAAGATTCTCTCTCAATGAATCCTTCGGAATACACAACTGATTTCCCTTGAATAATAGTCCATCCTAAATCAAATACTCGATCCACTGGCTTCTATCTCCGAGAACTGGATTCTCACATGCTTCATAAGAATCTTTAAAATATGGATCATATCTGTACATGTCCTTAAGGCTATCAAAACCTAAGGTCTTCACACGAAACTTCTGCAGAATCAAACATTTCCTGCTAAATGCATCAACAACCTTGTTAGCAGTTCCATAAATGTGCTTTATAAAAAAAATAAAATTCTGCATATATTCAACCCATTTCGCATGTTTTTGGTTTAGCTTCTCCTATCGAGTTATGAATTATAAAGCATGGTTGTCACTATACAAGACAAACTCTTTCGAAATCAAGTAGTGCCTCCATTTCTTTAATGCATGTATGATTGCATAAAATTCTTTATCATACGTGGAATATTTCACTTTGGCATCATTCAACTTCTCACTGAAGTATGCAATCGGTCTATTGTCTTGACTCAAGAATGCTCCAATCACAAATCCACTTGCATCACATCTGACTTGGAATGTCTTACTGAAATCCGATAGAACCAAAACTGGTTGTCCAGTTATTTTCTCCTTCAACAACTTAAAAATTCTCTCTACTTCCTCTGTCCAATGAAAATATTTATGTCTTTTCTTGACTGTGTCCATCATTGGTGCAGAAATTCCACTAAAATTTCTGATGAATTTCTTGTAAAAACTAGCCAATCCATGGAAGCTTCTAACTTCAAAGATGTTCTTTGGTGACGACCAATCCCTGATTTCTTTTACCTTCTCAGGATCCATCTTTAACTCATTCGAAGAGATTACAAACCTCAAATAAATGAGTTCTTTCTTCATGAAAGATGAATTCTTCAAATTTATTACCAAATTCACTTGCTGCAACCTCCTCATCACTAGATTTAGGTGTCTCAAGTGTTCCCCCTCAGTCTTACTGAAAATCAATATATCATCAAGATATATGATTACAAACTTTCCTATGAAATCCTTCAAGACTCCGTTCATCAATATCATAAAAGAACTGGGTGCATTCGTCAAGCCAAAGGACATCACAAGCCATTCATACAACCCTTCATTCGTTTTGAATGTTTTCTTCCATTCATCACCTTCTCTCATTCGAATTTGATGATATCCGTTTTTCAAATCAATTTTTGAAAAAAAAATTACTCCACTTAAGAAATCCATCAAGTCATCCATCCTAGGTAAAGGAAATCTATACCTGATGGTGATTTTGTTTATAGCCCTTGAGTCGGTACACATTCTCCATCCACCATCCTTTTTTGGACTTAGCACTATTGGAACAACGCATGGACTCAAGCTTTCTCTAACCAATCCTTTGTCCATCAAATCCTGGACTTGCTTCTTGAACTCCTCATTCTCCCACGACATCAATCTTTACACTGCTTTGTTTGGTAAACTTTCTCCAGGTATAAGGTCAATGTGATGGCTTATACTCCTGATGGGTGGCAACGAACAAGGTAAATTGTTCACCACGATATCAACGAAATTCTCTAGTAGTTCTTGAATTTCCTTTGGTAGATCGTCTATCGAAGTACTTTTCAAAATGACTCTGGGTTTTCTCACTACAACAAACTGTATGTCTTCTTCTTTCTTGACTTCATCAAGAAGTTCCTTCCCACTCATGAGAAGAATAGTATTTCTTGTTTTTGCTTTCACCTTTTTATCTTCAATTGGAAGCAACATATGCATCCTACCATTCTTCTCTATGGTGTATGTGTTCCTTCTCCCATCATGAACAAAATTTATGTCATATTGCCATGGTCTCCCCAATAAAAGATGTCAGACATCCATGGGAATAACATCACATAATATTTCATCTCTGTATCCCCCTATCTTAAATTCAACTAAACATTGTTTAGTGACAGTTACTTGATGTCCTTTTTGCAACCACGAGACTTTGTATGGGCTCGGATGTGCAACTATCTCCAATTCCAACTTCTCCACCATTTCTGTGGATACTAGATTGTCTGTACTTCCACTATCCACTATTACTTTGCATACCCTATCCTTGGTCTTGCAAGCAGTTCTAAACAAACTGTTTCTTTGGACTGGATTCTCCGCCTCTTTCTCTGGCTTTAAGAGAATTTTCCTCATCATTAAGGATCTTCCACCTTCTGCATCTTCTGCCTCAACATTTCACCTTTGCGCTTCTTAAATGTGAGCTTTGCCTCCTCCATCTCTTTTTCTGTCAGGACATTCATAAGACTTATGCCCGATCTTTCCACAGACAAAACACTTTCTCTCACCACCTCTTCCTCTTCCTCTTCCTATGTCTTGAGGAAAAGTGTTTCCATCGGCATATTGTCTTCCCTGTGAAATTCCTCCTCTCTCAGGGTGAGTATGATATTAATTCTCTTCATTCTTGGGCTTCTACACTCTGTCTTGGGCAACTGCTTTGCCTCTACTCTAACTTCTACCTCTACCCCTTTGACCTTGCTTTTGGGTCAATTTTTCTTCAGCCTTCAGAGCAATATGATAAGCATATATTACATTCCTGATTGTCACCATGCTCATTTCATCTTGAATTTCATATCTCAAGCCATTAATGTATTTGGAGACTTTTTCATCATCACTCTCGTGATGACCTGCTCTAATATTGAGTCGGTAAAATTCCTCAGTGTATTCTTTCACTGTCATCCCCTTCTGTCTCAAATTCTACATTCTTCAAAACATATTAATTTGGTAGTCTCTGGGTATAAAATTGGATTTCATCTTTGTGACCATCCTATCCCAACTTTTAATTCTTTTCTTGCCTTTGCAACGCCTTTCAGCCTGCAGTTCATCCCACTAGAGTGTTGCATGTCCTTTAAGTCTAGTGACGACATGTTTGACTTTCTTATCTTCCTCAGAATCCTCATAGTCGAAGTATTTGTCCAGATCTCTAAACTAATCTAGTAGCTCCTCAACATCTAAGTTTCCTTCATACATCATAATTTCCATCTTTTCTCTGGCACCTATTCTTGCAACAACTCTTAATAGACGTTCTTCTGCAGCATCTTCGACTGCAACTTCTTCTCCAACTCTGGCCTCATTTTCACTTTTGTCTTCACTGACATCTCCAGTATCCATAGCTCATATATGTTTCGTATCCATGGCATCTAACCGAGCATGGAGTTCTCTTGTTTCCATTTCCACAACTGGATCGGGCATTGGTCTATCTTGACGTCTTCTGGGTGACATTGTTCAAATCTGTTCCACGCAGAATTCAAATCACAACTTGCCTTCTCTCCTATCCTGCTTATAGAAAAGTGTTATTTTAAGCTCTAATACCACCTGCTGCAACACCCCCTACCTCAGCAGGTTCTGAACGACCTCTCGGTCAAAGGATCATTCTTAATCTCCCCCTTGAGTCTGATTGACTCTTTGATTCCCCGCAGGAATCCTCAACACACAAATGTCTATCCACGGGTCCCTCATAGGAGTTACGCCTATGTGAACAAGAACTAAGCACCAAATCACATCCACATGACCAACTGACATGACCAAACACTCCACCAAAAAGGTATATCAGGTCCTTTGATTCCTCCCTTGACTTTCTTGATGTGGCCCTCGACTGCGACCTGGGGCCAAATATTTCAGAAATCTGGAATTTCGCGTACCGACAATTTGTAATGCAACAACACCTTTCACCAATACCCGAAATAACGACGATTCCTCATCAAAATCGACGACTCTGAGCTTCCAATGATCTGATGGTCCTGATTCTATCAAGATTTTGTGAATCGGGAGTTCACAACTCTCGACTCCGAGTCACAATGTCCTCCACGCCGCGACTTCCGAAATGGCGAATTCAAGCACGTGATCAATGACCCTCATTGATCCAGATCTAACGACCACTATCCCTCTTTAGCTTACAAGTGTTGAAGGACACTCAGCCTTAATCTCCCCACTGGTTTGTAAGATCCAATGACCCACGTAACTTCGACGATTCTCCCTCTGAGAATTTCAACCGTCCGTTCAGACTTCTCAAAGACTTCTAGCCAAATATCTTGGAATCTTTTCCTTTCTGAATTTGGCTTCTGCAAGGTGGCTCTATTCCTCGTCTCACCTTTTAACTCCTTCCAAATATCTATCCTTCCTAAGATTTGTTCTGCTACAAAATCAAGGATTTCTAAAGGATTCTTGCATGCACTCCTTGGTGCATTCACAATAACCTCTAGTTATTCACCACCTCCAACTCTGTGCACTTCCCTGCAACAACAATTTTTCAACCTTCCTCCTTGTTTGGTAAATTCTAGGACTTCCGCCAGCCTGCGCACACTTTGTACGACTTAGTGTTATACCTGCACTTCTGCTGGTATGAGAACAACTGTATCCCTCCTGAGATTTTCTGAGATAAAACTCAGAACTTCATCAACACACTCTTGAGGACTCTCACTGCACTCCTTACAGGTATTCTTAGGAATATAAACAATTGAAACTCATATTACTCTTACTCACAGACTTCATACATTCAACATGAAGTCACGAGCATACACACAGATAGCATTGAAAAAATTGCATAACAAAGGACATAATAAAACTATAAACATACCATTCAATAGATGCGAACAACATTCATGACACACCATGAAATGGAATAAAATAATTCTTATATTAATTTCGGTGCTCCTGTACATGGTTTCAATAGAAATAATTATCTTCTTATACAAATCCTACAATCTCTGTTCTCCTATTCTCTCGCTCTTTTACTCTACAACTTACAAATTACTATGAGAATATATATATATATATATATATTTTCTATACAATACATACGAGGGTGTATTTTTTATGGGTTTTCCCTCCTGAGCTCTAAGCTATCTAATCAAGAATTAAAATCTACCTACTTTACATTCATTACAATTAAATGCTTCCATAACTGAAAGATGAGAGCAATGCTCAAGATCTGTTTACAATCTCCAAAACATAAATGAAAATACATCCTTTCAGATATTTCATTAATGCTTTATCCTTTGAAATTCAAAATGTTCTCAAAACGTGCGTTGGTGCAATTCCAGCTGTCCTTCACCTTTGCGCTTTCTTTGTTGGCTTGCTTACGATGCTCTTACATCAGGCTGGCTAGCTCAACATTGTACTTGTATTGAGTTTCGCGATATACAAATTGACAGATAGACTCCAGCGCTGGCGGGCTCCAAGAAACGAGAAATACATACTAAATATGTACTTTTATACAGTATGGACATGAAATTTTATAGAAAATATACAGATCCCTTATTCCATACTTAGCCACTTTTTTTTATCACAGACTTATGGGTTGGCGAGCTCAAAATTGGGCCTCTATTGTTCTGTGTCCTGCAAATAGCACCCAGAGTTGCACGATATACAAATTTACAAGAGGACTTGCGAGATGGCTGTCTCAACATTGCACTTCTATTGTTCCATGTCCTCCAAACAACATTCAGAATTCCGTGATATACAAATTGACAGACGGACTGACAGGCTCAAGATTGAATATGTATTACACATTACATGTAATATGTATTGCGGGTTATCGGGCTAGCGGGCTCAAAATATCCACTTTTTGGATCACGAGTTCTCGGGCTGGCGGGCTCAAAATTGGGCCTCTATTGTTCCGTGTCCTGCAAACAACACCCAGAGTTGCACGATATACAAATTGACAAGCGGAATTGCGGGCTGGCTGGCTCAACATTGCACTTCCATTGTTCCGTTTCCTCCAAACAAAACTCGGATTTCTGCGATATACAAATTGACAGACAGACTCTAGGACTGGCGGGCTCAAGATTGAATATGTATTACACATTACATGTAATATGTACAATATGAAATGAGCAAGCGGTCGGTTAGGCTGGTGATATAAAAGTAAGTGTAAATCTGAACACGTGTATCCGCCAACCTTTAGACCTAGAATTTTCCGAGGAACGAGTATTACATACTAAATATGTACTTTTATAAAGTATGGATATGAGATTTTATAGAGCATGTACGGATCCCTCATTCCATACTTAGCCACTTTTTGGATTGCGAGTTCTCGAGCTGACGGGCTCAAAATTGGGCCTCTATTGTTCTGTGTTCTACAAATAACACCTAGATTTCTGCGATATACAAATTGACAGGCGGACTTGTGGGCTGGCTCACTCAACATTGCACTTCTATTGTTTCATGTCCTCCAAGCAGCACTGGAAGTTCCGCGATATACAAATTGACAGACGAACTCCAGGACTGGTGGGCTCACGATTGCAATTATCTACATGTATAACATATAACACAGATGTTATATATCTAACATTATCTAAAAACATTATTTTCAAGTACTAAATTATTAATATTAAATATTGGTATTGTACAATTTAATTACATAAAATTATCAAATGAGTCGCAAGCTTCGAGTCCGGGTCCAATTGTAGATCACCGAAGTTTTGGGCGCAAGATGTATACCATGCACACGGGGCATGAGAGCTGGATGGCACCCACAAAGGAACCCGTGGCCATAAAACTCACGAACTATGAAAACGAATGGTAGTTGGTTTGACTCGTGATGTAGAGATATAGATGGAAATGAAATCTTACACCCTGCTGTATGGGAACCCGCGAGCATAGACATGGATTACCCAAGTTTTGGATGGAAGATATACACTCGGAACATGGGGAATGAGAGTTTGAGAACGCGTAGCCGGGAACCCGCGGGCATAAAATTGGCTAACGAAATGAAAGCGCTCGGTCGGACACGTGATGTCAAGATATAGATGGATATACAAATTGTGAGTTCGATAAAGAGTGAGGCTTGGGAGTTCAAGGAGCTCGGGGTCGAATTGTAGATAACCAAAGTTTTGGATGCAAGATGTTATCCGAACACGGGGCATGGGAGTCTGATAATGCATTGGGGAGGAACCCGCGGCCATAAAATTGGCTAACTGTTGAGATGAATGGGGAAAAATATCAACAAATGCTTTGAAATATCAAAAAATGATGGAAAAACTGAGTCACAAGGTTTGAGTTTGGGTTGAATTGTAGATCACCGAAGTTTCAGGTGCAAGATGTATACCACGCGGACAGGGCTGAGAGTTCGATGGCACCTATGCAGGAACCTACGACCATAAAATTTGTGAACTATGAAAACGAACGATGGTCGGTCGGACTCGTGATGTAAAGATATAGATGGACCTGAAATCTGCCACTTTGTCATCATGGGAACCCACGAGCATAGACATGGGACTAAGTATAGAATCAGAAATGGATAATAGAGGGGAAGAAGAAAAAGGGAGAACGAATAATTATAGAACAGGAAAAAGAAAGGAAGGTAAGAACCGACATGGAAGCAAATTGTTATGTAGGAACACATCAAAAGAAAAGATGGAGTACAAATTTATTTATTTCAAGATAGCAGAACATAAAATATAATTGACATGAAAACAAGTCAATGTATAGGAAGATATGGAGTGTCCAAGGAGGGGAAAAAAAAACCAGAGCTGCAAACCAATTCAACAAATACAGATAGAGTAAACGAGAAACTATTGGATATGGAACACGAGCATAAAAACACACCTTTTCATGGATTTCTCTACATTCCCGTTTAGGAGTTCTTTGCGGTGTCTAGTTTTCCTGTTTGTTTCTATGAACAAAAGCACAAAACAAAACAGATATGAACATAAGTTAACATGTAAAGAAAAAGGCAAGTACTATGTACATATACTAAATAAAATAGAATAAGATGAATAGAGTAACAGATAGTTTTAGAAGAATGTACCTTTTTTTTTTTTTTTTTTAAGTTCATTCAAGTTTCTGTGTGTGTGTGTATATATATATATATATATTCTTTTTGCAAAAAAAAATTTGTGACCAAAAGCAATTACAAACCAGGGAAAACTAAGAAGTTGGATATCTCGATTTTCTGGAACAAGATACACAGATATGGTTTGAAACATACAAATATGATTCTGCAATATGCGTAATGTATATTTCATAATTCAAGTGCAACACCAACTGTGTGGTGACCAAACCAGTATGTGTACAAATAAGGGAAAACTAAGAAGCTGGATAATTTTTTTTTTTTTTTTTTGCAATAACCTATACAGATATGCTTTGAAACATAGAAATATGACTTTGCAATATGTTTGATGTATATATCATAATTCAAGTGCAATACCAATTGTATCGTGATCAGACCAATATGTGTCTAAGATAAACATACTATATTGAGGAATGGGCACATTTGACCACACATGGTCAATAAGTGCGTTTTGCAGATGGCTTGTGTTGTTCAAAATAAAACGGAGGCTGTATTTGCGCATGTAGTTTTCCAATTATTTTGTAGCATATCAATATTGAAGTCTCCTACAAGCACAATTGGTCCATTCAGATGGAAATGGCCTAATGCATTGGAAATACCATTTACTATGCTGGAGAATGTTGCATGGGGAACACCATACAGATTTAGTATTGCAATTTCTGTTCCATGGAAATTGCAATACTGAAGCACCACCTCAACATTATTTTCTTAGAAATGTATATGGTCCAAAATTGGTACATGTTTTTTCACCAATATCATCACCCCATGTGTAATGTAACTGGATATGCAATTATGATTTGGGAATTGTTTGTTTTGCATGCATAATGCCATGTATGTTTCCTGCAAGCACAGAATATCGGATTGCATTGTATCATAGTCATTGAGTATATCATCCATGTGTGCATGTAAGTTGCATGTGTTAAGCGAGAGAATTGATACAAATGACTTTGTTTGTATGAATTGGTAATCATACCGCAGTTGCCATTTTGCGGTGGGCCCGAGTCGTTCCATTTCAATATCAAATTTCTGTTTGACTTTGAAGTTATATCTTGTAAGAGGACTTAGTAAGTACAAGGAGTCTATGTTTCTGACATGGGATAGTGCTGTGTATACAAGTCCATGTATCTGAATTCCAACATGCTAAAATGCAACATTATCAAGTGTTAGTCCTTGTGATCTATGGACTGTACGTGCACATGAAAGTTTAATAAGAAACTGTTTTCGAATCTTCATTCAACCTGTATTTGTTGATGTTGATACTAGCTTTGATATTATCAAAATAGGTGTCCAATCGCTTGCAGTGTTTGAATTATATAGATAAGCCAACTTGCTTGAAGCTTGCCTATATGTGGTTCATGGAACTTAATCCAAAGGACATCAAGTTTTTCTGTTTTCATATAGCCTTTAAGTATTCCATCTGCACCATTAACCAAGACATCATGTGAATCATAGTTGTAGACATATATTTCAACCAACATTTCTAATTTCAGGACATGTTGCAAAGGTAAAGTGGTTGTATGTTCATGACGTGGCACATTTCCATGGTTGTCTTCTTCCAGGTCAATTGAATTGATGATGATATCATCGCTAGGCATGAGCGATAGCATGTGCCTATTATGCATTGCAACATCCTTATTTGTGTAGACCATGTAAGGGAACGTTGGGTCTATTGGTGCAGGCCACAAGCACCTCGAATTGATATATGTTAAGTCATCATATGTTTGGTCATTTGTCCGCATTCTATTTAGAATTGCAATGAATGTTTCATCTTTCTCACATATTGTAGTATGCGATTCAAAGCTTTTAATATTGTCTCTCCAGAATTCATGCGTCACTGTTTTCATGTTAACCGTAGGTTGTTCAAATATCAAAGAATCTTGGATCGGTTGTGCCTGGTAAAGATCCCCATAGAATATCATGTCAATGTTTCCAAATTATTTCATGTGCACATGTTTTATGCTTCTTAGTTGGTTGTCAATGGAATACAAGAAGCGACTTCCAATCAAAGATGCTTCATCTATAAAGAAAATTTGGAGTTTGTCATAAATCTTAGACAACGTATCCAACATTTCCTTGCTAAGTGGAAGAAACTGTGACATGTTAAAAGGAATTAAAAATGCAGAGTGGACTGTTGTTCCACTTGCATTATATGTAGTTTTTCCTGTGTATGCAACTATTAGGCCCTTTGGTTTCATCAGATTAGAGAAATTGTTTGAATCATAGATTCTTATAAGCATTTGGAACAATGCTTTTGCTATGAATGTCTTTCCTATTCCTGCTCTGCCTGTAAGGAACAAGGGCACATGAGTGTCCATGTTCAAGCGTTTTTTAAGCGCAATGTCCTTTATAATTGTTTGTTGTTCTCGATTCAACAAATGTCTTATTCTGTGGTATTCATTATTTTCAATTAGGAAAGTATGTTTTGTGACTTGAAAACCAAGATTGAAATGTTTTTCACTTCCACCTACTCGAGGACGAGGCAAATCCACTTGTAAGTCATAGGACTCGCAAGGAGATCTGGTTGTTTTTCGGTTTGTGAATGTCTCATCAAGATTGTCAAGGTTTTCTATCTCATTAACCACAATTTGTAGATCACCCCATGTTGGATTAACATTGTAAGTAAATCTAGCTTCATTGATTTGCACTATAGTCTCAGAGGCAACATACATAGCCTCCCATGTAGAGAAGTTATGTTTTAATGTCTCTTCGTTTTCATTGAACGGAATGTATAGAAACAATTTTTCTCTACAATAGTTTTCATAGTCAGAATGTTTATTGTATTTGACAAACCGTATGACAAAGGGTTTTTTTCTTTTTTATATGGGCACACCATTTTTTTTGTAATGTGATACGAATTTTGTTAAGCAGATATGCCTAATAGGATATGGACGCTGGAGGTAATAATCAATAATAGAGTGACATAGCACGTCTTCAGAATTGTCAGGCTCTTGTTCTAGCAAAACCGATGGTTTAAGAACAAATGTGCATTTCTCAAGTGGAGATGTGTTTATGAAGACACATTTTCTTGAACTACAAGTGAGGGGCAGGGAAAGTGCAATGTGAACTACTTGCTGAGCAAACATTTGTTGAATATTAAACAATGTATTTCCAAGTGTACGTATCATTTTTATGGAATCAATATGATTTATTCCATGTTCTTTGTGTATTCTTTTGAATGCACTTGTCATATATTTGTCAACCTTTGTCATATACGAGGTACAATACGATGCTGCAGCATATGCATTGAGCATGTACTGCGCATCTGTATTTCCTTTCCACATAACTGGCATGTCCTTAGAGAAACTGTTGTTCCAAATATGGGGAAGTTTTCGTTTAAGGAAAACTTTTGGTTGTTTAAGCGTACATTGTACGGCTTGGATGTACTCATCTTCTGATAGATTTAGCTCTATCAAGAAGTCATCGAAGCTCATCAGCTCTTCAAACTCTCCTTGTTCTGGAAATGAAAACAAGGATTTAGATTTCTCAACAACAACATTGTCCTCTAAACTAAGTGGCTCTATGATTCTTGTATCTCTCATTGGCAGCACGGGAAAGTCGTATCTGCAATGCGAGTTTTTTTCGTTTTCTACAACTTCTTGTATGATAATGTTATGAACTTTGGCAAGTTCTGGATCTAAATGACCCGTGTTGCATTTTATGTATTTGTCCACAAATTGCTCGATCTATGAATTGTTGTCAGCTCCATATAATGGTGCATACTCTATCCACAATAGTGCGTGGTCATGTTCATTCCCCCTATTCTAGAATTTAGTCAAAAAAAAGTAGTCTGATATTTTTCCAAAAAATGTTTCATCATGGCATATCAATTGTCTCAAAGAATTTATTCTATGTATTCAGTAGTGAGTACATGTCATTGGGTCTTTTCTTATGAGGAAGTCAATGTCATTAATTTCCAGTGTATTGGTTTGTTTTTTACGTTTCCTATTCCTATGTAGGTCAGATACGACAACCACCAATGGATCCCAGCAATTCTCTGCACTTGTAAATGTGATGAAAAATGTTGGTGGGCCCAATTGTCGGATCACTGCAAAAACAATTTTCTTGTTTTGTTGCAAATAGTCAGGAGAGGTGCGATTTTTTTTGAAATCTATGTATCCAATATCAGATTTTAGAATTTTTTCTAGGTTTACTTTGTACTTGACATCCTTGGCCAACAAATTTCTTCCTTGTAACTAGCCTTTTCTTATTCTGACCCACATGAAAGAAAGAACTTGCTCTATTATTATGCGCATTGTTTTGATTTTTTTTTTTTTATGTGACAGGAGAAGTCATTGCTTGAATGTAGTAGCTCCCATCGGAGTATTTTATGATAACTGAATCGTTTTGTAATTCTAGTGGCACATGGATATCCATAGAAGAGTGTTGGGAAGTTCATTTCCTCAGTGAATTTGTCCTTGAATATTCAAAGTGGACGTTTCCCCTCAACAAGTGAAATTTCCACAATCTTGTCTTGCAAGTCATGAATGCACTGTGAATCAGTGAATCCATGCACCGATGTCTCATAAGGTGTTTCATTCTCCGATTCATCACTTGTATCAAATTCACTATCATTTTCGAGAGTCTCTGTAGAGTTGGCATCCTCTTCTCCAAGAACACTGTTCCAATTCTCATTTATACAAATGTTTTGTGCTTTGTACAGGGCCCTGGAACATAATTCCTTTAATGCTTTCATAACAACATGCACATGCACTTTGCCTGTCTGATACACATTTTTGTATCACAAGCGTCTTTTGAGAGCCACACAAATTGTCATTGAATCACTAATGAATTGTTGCAAGGCTTTTTGCACAACATCTAGCTGAACATGCACATTAATAATTGATCATGTTAAGCCCATCTGGGGTCATTTATAGCCCTGGGGCCTGATTTGTGCAAATGCAATTCACAGAGACACAATTCTCTCTTCAAGTTCCGTAAGTTCACTTACATATGGTAGTGGTGTATTACATCTTATTTGGTTAGGGGTTGCAAATTGTGGAAGTTTTCCATTTTCAAGCGACCGTTTGCATGGAAGAAATTTTTTTCCACTGGAAAATGTTTTATCATGCACTATCAAGTGGAGGTATTCTTCTTCCAAATCAAGCATGAAAGACTTACTGTCTTTTGCGAAATTCAATTGTTCACAAATTGCACATGCAATGGAAGGAGTGTCTTTGATTTGTTTCATGTAGGTCTTTCTTGCATCTTTCTTTCACAGGGAAGTATGGGTAGAAAGTGTTTGTTGGTTTTCATTGGTAGTAGTTCACGGTGTTGCTTCTAGCCCACAAAATGTGACAGTTGCATGACCATTGTGGGATATGCGACAGTACTTGTTTCTGTTGTGTTGTGCATGAACACTTTTTTTTAGATTGTGATATGTGAGTTTCTCTCTAAAAGGAAGCGTAGAAATGTATTTTTTTTCTCTCGTGCATGACCTTTTTCAAGTTGTGGTAACTTACTCTACGTTTCTTGTCCAAGGGCAGGATGACCTGATGGAAACTGGGATGAATTTTACTCTGATTTAGGCTGCAATAACTTAGTCTACATTTTTTGGTTAAGGCCTATATGGACTCATCACAACTAGGACAAATTTCACGCATAAATTTTTTCAAGTTGTGATAACTTAGTCTACATTTTTTGTTTAAGCCCTGTATGGTCTCATCACAACTGGGATGAATTTAACGTATGGATTTTTCCAGGTTGTGATAACTTAGTCTACATTTTGTTTTTAAGCCCTGTATGGCCATATCACAACCAGGAGGAGTTTCATTCTCACTAAAAAGCATGCCACTCGTATGCAGATTCGATGCAGTTTGGGTGGCATGGACATTGAACCCTGAACCAATGATATGTCCAAGCAAAGGGTGATAATGGATATGTGTTGTATCTATTTTCAATGAGAGGATGTCAATTGTTTGATCGTAATTTGAATCAATAGACCAGGAATGGACAATGCCATCTGGCAGGTCCGACCAGACTTGGATATTTACTCTGAATATGATAGATAGCCATTGCAAACAGAATCTTCAACCCTCCACATTTCCTTTTTCATATGGCAATGCCATGTTTACAAGGTATTCTTTCCAACTTGCAATTGCCGACATATTTTCTAGGAGATATGGCGAAAGGCATTGATGTAAGAAGCTAAAAGGTTGTTGGATAGTGCCTATAATTGCATTTCAAAAGGACTGTACAATGTAAAGGCGCAACGACTGCACATCGAAATATTCTTCTACCAAACAAAAAATTGCATTGAAAAGACTATCTCCACAGCTAGACACAACAATTGTTGCTAGTTGTAAACCATGGATGCCTATGCGATGCATAATCCGTTTCCACTGCGATTCAAGGTCTTTGTAAATGAGGGACAAGTAAATATGAGCTCCTTCAATATTGCACATGGACAATTTTCTGTACAGTAGTGGTTCATGATGACCACTGAAAACATTGACATCATAGAACAAGATGCAATATGGATTGTTAGATTCAGTTTTGTTGAATAATAGATATCTTGTTTTTCTTGTCCATGACCATATTCCAATTGATATATTGATCCAGTTAGAAAGCCACCATATACAAACTGTATCTCCCCAAAGTCCCCTCTCATGTGAAGGCAAAATTGGAGATGTAGACAACCACATATTTGAAAAATACGTATCGACATCATGTATTCCATGCAACTGTTGAAGAAAATCAGATTCTAGTTTGTATTCATATGACTTCAATGCCTCAACGTCGCCATTTTTTAAACAAACCAAGAAATAATCTATCAATCCATTGCGCAGGTCGGTCGAGGAATAACGGAAATGCAATAGAACCTGAAATGCATCGAAAAGACAATCCCCTACAGTATACGAGAATGCATCCAATCTAAAAAGGCCATTGCTATGCAACACCTCGTCAATGCTGTCATGTATAATGGAGTGTGTATATATTTCATACAACTCAACATCTATTAATTGTTTCATCTTTTGAACTATGATTTTGAAGTTGTTTCTTAGTTACTTTCAATTTTCATGAAAACAGAGAAAAGGGGGAAAAAGGAATAAAACGAAGAAAAAAAAAAGTAAAACAAGAAAACTACAAGCGCGAAACTGTGTACCAATCCCCGTATGTATCCTTCAACCTTCTTATTGTCAACTTAAATCCCCCCTAGTCCCCATAGCATATGAAAAGAAAAAAAACCCACACTGGAAAGTGAACAAAACAGAAGAAACAATGCAAAAAGACCGATTTGAACCTATTCATGGTGTGTATCCTATAAGCTTCTCATAGGCAGAAAAAGTTCTACAAAATAGAAACGACACGACAAAGGCAACATGTGGATGTAGTTTTTCGACCCATATAATAAAATCATTCCCTGTGTCTACACTCCGACGGATGGTTCCCTCTTGTGATAGCTCCAAACTCGTTTTCGAAAACCTGGCTGCATTGCAATTTTCGAAATAGCTATAGATGTGGCAGCCGACATATGAAGACGCATGGTTTCCAGGAATATAAATTAAGAGCATAGAGAAAGATGGTCTGCAACAAAATTTCGAGGAAGGGACTCCCACCATTGAAAAATAGCAACGAAATGATGGCATAGAAACTTACCCGTCAATGAGGGATGACAAGAGTTGATCCCCAAAACCTGCAAACTGCAACAACAGGTCCAACAACTAGCAAAGTTGAAGAACAAGAAACCAGCAGATAACCACGAAGAGGTCCAACTGCAACTGCAGGACGTCAAATTTTCAAAGTTGAATCAAACAAGAACAAGAATCATGAGCGCTAAAACCCTAATCCCTTAATCATGAGCGCTGCTGACGAGGCCCTCTCGAATAGTGTGGGCCTCTTCACCTCGATGCACGATCTCTCTAGGCACAAAAACCTAATACAACCTCCCATTGAAACAATAAATCTACCCTCTACCTCTGGTATTACAACTCTCCACCATACTCCTCTGAATACTACCTCCTTCCCATCTCTTACCGCTCACCCCTTCATATCTACCATTTCCTCTATCAACTTCACTCCTGCTCACATTTCTACCTCCCAACCTACATCTATAGACAATTTTCTCCATGCGGATAACAAATCCTTCACTAGAGACTTTCAACCTAATTTTTTTAATCACTCGACACTCCCACACTTCGCCTCGGCCACTACTACATGTTCTTCACTTCCTTCTACATGCAATGGACTATTACAAGGACTACGAAGTGAACAAGTATGCCCGACCACCTTTGAACCTTCAAAATCTCCTGGAACTTCTCGAAAGAATCGTGCTCATACTATTGCGGGAAAGAAAACTTTACAAATACCTCAGGCTTTGAAGACAACTAAAAAGAAACTAGTCCTTGGTGCAGATATTGGCCTAGAGGATTCTGTCTCCATGGTATTGTGCAACCTCATGGGCAGACTCTCCTACAGACATATCTGCACCACATACCTAGATGTTTGGATGGAACAACCTTGGAGGCCTTTAATGGGCTATGTCCCCTCTCTCTCACACGTTGGCTGTGAAAGTTTTTAAAAATGTGAGGTAAAGCAATGCATATAGATTCTTAAACAAAACATAATTTAATCAATGGCTCATACATATAGTACACAGAGACTTATACCAGAAACCCTCAACTGGGGAAAAACTTTCTTATATTCATTATATCGAATTTCACCATTCACCATACAAGATATACAAGTTTTTAGGTATTCCATAGATACCAAAACCTTAATCCCTTAATCTGGGATTAATTTAGAAAACCGCTAAAAATAGAAAAATCCACTAAAAATAACAAAAATCGACCAAAACAAAATTTTGGGGCGCTGCCCCGAGCTACCGCCCGGTGTCGAACGTTGCGCGTAACCAGGGGGGTCCATACCTAGGACCCCCCTAGGAAGCACCCGACACACATGACACAAAGAACACTACTAGAGGGATCAACATACACAGTTGTCAAATCTAACGCACCCACACACACACATGCAAAGAATATAACACATACCCAACAAGGCGTGGTTGGATCTACTTTTAGTTTAAATCCCCTGAGGATTCCACATCTATTCTAGAGTGCCTCTGGACTCTGGATGTCAGTAGCCTTATGTTGAAGCATTGGCGAGTGATTTTTCATCCATCTCATGACTATTTCCGTCTTCGACACCTGTGGGTCCTCCTTCCTAGACTACCCCTTTATCTATGGAATGAAAAATATCTTATGGCCATTAGAAACTCCTTGGGTCACTTCATTAGTGTGGAACCTAAGACACTTGCTGGCCTAGATAAGAAATTTGTGAGGATACTAGTAGAGATAGATCTACACAAGGGTCTACTTGAAACACTAGATATAGACTGGAGAGGACATCTCACTCGCCAGAAGCTAGACTATCTTGGCATTCCTTTCAGATGTTCTCTCTACAGACAAACGGGTCACCTGAGAAAGACATGTATTGGTGCTCATGAATATGAACCGTTGGAGGAATATATGATTGATATTGTCTCCAACTTGGACTCTCCAGTTGCGTATACACATGTTAATATTCCAAATTACCCCGATGATGGCTTTACATCTGTACTGGACTCCATCACTGGTAAGATTAAATCCATCTGTCCGACTCTTTTTTTCTCTCTCTCAACTTGGGAAAAAGACCTTTTAGATAACTCCCCTTTTCTAAACTCGGGATTGGATTCATTCCCTCAGAGGGAATCCCCTAGAGAACACTTTGAATCCCTTCCCTCACATCTTTTCTCCAGTCTGTCCAACATCCCTCCTGGACCTGTTTTACCTTTTCCACCTGCCCATCCGGATACATACTCCATCCTTATTACTTCCAACACTTTTGGTGAGATTACGACTTGTCCCTTTCCTTCCTTAGACATACCACACACTCTGACTAAAACTCACTCCTCCTACAAGCTTGATGACATACATACAACTACCTTTCCTATCCCTACATTAATCTCACCTTCTAAATGTCCTTTGGAGTTGTGGAGGCACACTAGTGCATCACACACTACATCCCACTCTTTGGCGATTGAGAGTCCTGGTGATCATCCCTTCGAATACGAGGAGTATTATATCTTTCCAAGACTTAGTGAATCAAATCTTGGTGATATCACACTTGGTGCTGTTCTGGATTCTTTAATCCCATCTTACAAATAATTCTTATCTCCCACACCCTTGCCTAATTATCTAGGTTCTTCATTATACAAATTTCCAGCTACTCACACTGGTTTGGGACCATTTGATACCTAGTCAACAAATCCTGAAAAATACTACACTTGGTCAAGAGGGCATGGTTTTGAACACTCACCAATCAAAACTTGTAGCGCTCGTCGCAAGGAGGGCACCTCTTCTAAACACTCTGCGGTTTCTTCACAATATCTTACTGATATTGGGGTCCTTAGAGGCATGAAATCCCTATCAAGAGAAAATCCATGATCTTGCACTCCCTCAACATCAGAGGGGTGCCCCCCCCCCTTAAAAGTTGTCTCATTCAGAAGACTTCTTTCACACACAACTTCAGACATCATCTTCCTACAAGAAACCCTAGTTGACAGTAAAAGGCCAGATTATTTTAAAATCAGTTTCACTCCAACTGGCACACCTGCTCAGTTAAATCACTTGGTACCTCTAGGGTTTTGGCTATGGCTTGGGACCCTGCCAAATATGATTTCTTCCCCTTCTTTTCTTTGGGGACATCTTTTTGTCTGGTGCTTTCCATAACAACAACAAAAGGATCAATCTACTCAATTTATACAGTCCATGTTCCGATACATAGATTTTTATGGGAAAAGGTTGAAGCTTGGGGTCTACTTGGCCTCAATAACTTTATTATAACAATTGATATGAATTTTAAAATCTTTGTTGGGGAGGTTTGGGGGGCTCTGCTACATAGGACACTCTGGAAATTGTTTTCACTACTCTGTTCTTAGCACATAATTTGGCAGATTATGATGCAAACATATTGGACCCTAATTGGCGTAATGGGTAGATGGGATCATAATCCATCTCCAAGAGACTCGATCACTTTCGTACTTCTGATCATATTATCTCCATGGAGGATAGGATCCACACCTAGGTGGATTTCCCTTTTTTGTTAGACCATGCTCCGACAATATTGCATCTAGACTCATCTTCCCATAAGATCGCTTATCCTTTCAAATTAAATTCGGGTTGGATACTCAAAGTTGATTTCAACTCCATCGTCGTTGAAGTGTGGAAGGACCCTCTTTATCTCTCTGAACCTTTCATTCAACATTGCCTTATTTGGAAGCTCAAGTGTCTTAAAGTTCATATAAAAGCATGAGATTCCATCCACAGGAAGCATAGCACACAAAGATTACTAGAACTTGAATAAGAGATATAGACCCATCTACTAGCAGAAGCCCGTGCGGGGGTCAGTGGAGATAGAAGTCATTTTTTAAAAGGTCTTGAATCAGAAAGAAAACATATCCTTCTTAGAGAAGAAGCTACTTGGAGGCAACGATGCAGAACAAACTGGCTTAAGTGTGGTGATATCAACACCAAATACTTTCACAATTACGCTAGATGTTGCAGGAGTAAAAATCACATCTAGGAGATAGTTGATGTGGATGGTACTCTCCATAGATGACAAAAAGATTTAAAAAAAACCGATGTTAGTCATTACAAACCTTTTTTTGAGGTGAAGCTCTATGAGAATCTGCAGACCTTAGTCACAGTGGCAAGACTCTTCCCACACACTATAACTAGGGAAGATTCACTATTACTAGACAACCCTTGCATGCTACAGGAGATTTTGGTTTCTCTAAAATCATTCTCCAAGGATAAAAGTCCAGGCCCTGACGGCTGGACGGTAGAATTTTACCTGCATTTCTTTGATTTGGTTGGCCCGAAGCTTCTGGAGCTAGTGGAGGACACTAGAATTAGTGTGAAGGTGGCTGGAGCTTTGAACTCGACTTTCCTTACTCTTATCCCTAAAGTTTCCACCCCCACTACCTTTGGATATTATAGGCCTATTACACTCTGCAATCTTTGCTATAAATTCATCTCTAAAATTATTGCAAACAGGATACATCCCATCCTCTCACAGATCCTTTCGAAAGAACAACTGGGGTTTTTAAAAGGATGCTAGATTCTAGATGCTATTGGCACTGCCCAGGAGTGCTTACATAGTATCAAAAATAAAAATAAAAATGCGCTTATCCTCAAACTGGACCTCAAGAAGGCCTTTGATTTCATCGATTGGGACTTACTTAGATTGATTCTGACTCATACAAGTTTTAGCCACTCAATGATCAAGTGGATCATGAGCTGTGTGGTTAGTGAAAAACTTTCCATATTGGTTAATGGTGAATCATCCTCTTTCTTTCGCCTTGGCAGAGTACTGCGGAAGGGTTGTCCCCTCTCTCCTCTGCTCTTCATTCTGGCTATGGAAGCCTTGAGTATGCTCCTCAAATCATGCCAAGCAGAAGGCAAGGTCACTAGAATAAAGGTGTCCAAGACCATCAAGGTAATACATATTCCTTTTGCAGATGATGTTCTCATCATGAAAAATGACTCTATACAGGAATGTAAGGAGATAAACGAGATATTAAAAATCCTCTACAATGCCATGGGCTTGTCGATCAACTAGGAAAAATTGAACTTCCACTTTGCAAATATGCAACAACATATATTGGATCAGCTTAAAGGTATATTTCCTTACACTTTTACTCACCTTTCCTCTAGCCTCAAATACCTGGGTTGTTATTTAAAAGCAGACTCCTATAAGTTGGTGGACTGGAACTGGCTTATTTCCAAAGTTGAAAAAAAGATTGGACACTGGTGTACGAGGTGGCTCTCCCTTGGAGGTTGGTTTGCATTCATAAAATTTGTCCTTGAAGGAAAGCTAGTGTATTGGATGGCCCTAACATCCATCCCTGCTACGGTACTCACAAAACTTTGTAGATTGATTTTTAATTTCCTCTGGTCATGCTGCTCTGACCACTCTCGAAAACACCTTTGCAATTGACAAGCACTAGTAAAACCAAAACATAAGGGTGGATGGGGGATTCAGAACTTATACCATTTTAACCAAGCACTAGCAACCAACTCCCTCTAGTGCATGCTGACTACTCCTGGCATATATCACTCCATAATCAAGGATAAGTACCTCTGTCATCACATTGTTACCAACTGGTTGTAATCGGAGACAGTTACCACTAGGGTGACATCTTTCTTCTAGAGAAATTTAACAAAAACAAAACATTGGATAATCCATTGGCTTTGCGGGAATCCAAGCTCAGGTCACTCCATTACACTTGGTCGCGATCGCATTCTTGGAATGGACGATGCCTCCATCCTTCCACCTCAACTGATAGCTCATTTACACACACAAAAGATTTGGTATCTCTAACAAGCCAGAGACAGCTCCATATCAATTTTCTTCCTTGACAGATGGATCACCAACGACTCGCTTGAACTCAATGGAGAGCTATCACCCTACTAGAATACCCTCTGCACGACTCTTTCAAACTCATGTATCCATTTAAATGATTCAGATGATTTGCTTCAGTGGTCGAGGGGTGACCATTTGTGACAAATAACATTCTAGAATGTCTATGCAACCATCACTAACTCGCTCTGGCACACAAATATAAGAGGTTAGAGAAAACAAATATGGACCTGGCACCTACCGCCCAAGATAAAATTCTTCACCTAGATTTTGATTGCATATAAATTAAACACTTGGGACATCCTTCAAAGAAAGGGCTGGACCGGGCCAAATATTTTCCATCTGTGACACAATGATGCAAAATCTGTAGACCATCTGTTTATCAAGTGTCCTTTCTCCAGACAAGTTTGGGATATAATTGCATTGGTACGAAATATCAAAACCAAATGGGACGAGCCTACTCTCTCAGACTATTTTGATTATTGATCCCATAGGGAACACAATCTTATGCATATTCCATCCCTGGTCTGTTGGTCCATTTGACTGGACACAAATAAAAAAATCTTTGAAAGTGGGACCCCTTCCACAAGTTCGACAACTTACAAAACACTTGTTTTTTTTTTAAATTGGAAAGATTTTCACTCTAGCAAGACAAGAATATAGAACACTAAGAAGGATCCTGATATAGAGGACATTCCAATAGGATGGTTTGATGGAGCATCATAATCAAATGGTACTCAGAGCCGTGCTGGAGGGTTGATCAGAATCACAAAAAACTCATTCTATAAATGGACCTTCAATTGTGGCCCGGGCACCAACTCCATGGCAGAATTATTGGGTGATTGGGCCACGCTATACTTGGCCTCCAGAATTCACATTGAATCCATTCGAATACTTGAGGACTCCAAAACTATTATTGAGTGGTTGAACAACAAGGGAAGGACATAATTAGACTACTCGGACATAATTAGACTACTTCGGCCCACTTTCAAAAGAATCAACTACAAACACATCTATCATGAACAAAACAAATCAACAGACCAACTATCAAAGGAAACTCTTCAGAAAAAAGAGGGTATCATAACATACAATCTATGGATAGAGGGTCATGAGCCCCCCCCCCCTTTTCTAACAATTTTTAAAGATCAACTTCTCCCACCTCAACAAACTTTTATGATTTGAAAGTTGGAGTCTACTCCTGGTCTTTGAATTTTATTTTTGAAGAATACTTGTTTGCTAGTTTTTTCAGACTTTTAGCATCATACTTTTCTCTCGCCATTTATTTTTCTAAAATTCCCCCCTTTGTTGGTCGAGAGGCCACTATAGGAGAATTTTTTTTCATATAATAGTTGCCACTACATCTGTGATTGTAAACTTTCTGATTTGAGAACACATTATATATCAATATAATTGAGAAATTTTCCCGTTGGAAAAAATTCACTTGGGGGTGCACAACATAGGAAAAAGGTGCAGATGGGTCAAAATCACCACAACATAGGAAAAAGGTGCATATGGGTCAAAATGTGGCGACTAAAAATATGTGCCATTTGCAGATGCATACAAACAACAACTATATATGCATATAGATGGTAGAATATTTGGCTTTGGTTTTTTTCATTTTCTTTTTATTTTATTTTATTTTTAAGAGAGTATTTATTTTTATTAATCCATAATCTAGGGATTTATATCCCAATTGATTCACCAACACAGACCCCATGTGGAATTATCTTTCTTGTCTCTATCTTTTATGACCTAAGGGGGACACATATATCGCTAAATGTATATGATATGACCCCAAGGGGGGCATATATGGGGACAAATGTAAATGTAATGTGTAAATATATATGTAATAGGCTTGGCCTAATAGTAAAGGGGCCTCATGTGTAGGTGTGAATAGGTATATATAAAGATTATGAATTCATTATTGAGGATATGTGAATTGTTATGTATGAATGTGTTTGGGTAATTGAAGGAGGTTCTTTTATTCTTTAATGAGTTATTGTATAACTTAACTTATTGTATAAGTCGCTATAGAATCACAAATTCTGTAGGTACTTTATATTTCTGTAGCAAATGTATATTATGTAGAAGATTCAAAACTTTGCAAGGTTGCGTGCATTCCAAGGAAAAACCATGACTTGGAGAATGTTCAAAATCATCACCAAATGGTTTCTTACATGTTAGTCAAGATTCTAAGTCAGTAAGGCCAGCGTGGAAGAAAAGTCAAACCCCAGGTCATCAAAGAGTGGTGTGGCAGAGCATCCGAACTGTTAGGTGCCAAATCCATCCATGATATGTTGACAAATAGAATGTGAGAATTTCATGCATCACTGTCATGAAATTATCTCTACATGGGTCATTGAAATAAGTTGATCAAGCCATGATCAAAATATATCAGATTTGTAAAATATCTATGCTCTGTTTTCTAGTCAGTGTGTTACAAAAATCCGTAGGTTATGGATATAAGGGGGAACAATTGTAATGTTATATATACTTCATCCTAGACCCTATGAGATAAGACATAGAATGTTTGTAATGTTATTCTGTTGATACTAATGTAATAGAGATTATGAGAATTAATACAAGTTATGTTGATTGTTTATCTTATGCATTGTGAGTGTTAAATATTTAATTTAGTTCTATAGTCTTTTTAGCCGCATTATCCAAACGAGGAGGGACCCCCATGTGAGGTTTATGTTGCTTAATTTCTACTTAAATTTTCTTTGATTTAAAGAAACAAGTGTGATTTCATTTACAATAATTTATTTTCTCAGTAGCATTCAAATACAAGTTATGAATTTTGGTTTTTATAGATTACATAAATTCTAGTGCATAGCTTGTTAATTAATGAAGATTATCTCATTTTATTACAGAAACCTTCATTTCACATAATGATTGAAATATTGTAACAAATATTGCAATTGATAATTTATTAGATCAATAGAATCAAGTGCCTGAAATCATTTATGTAGTGTTGCTGAATTTTATTTTTCATAGACTACAAAAATACTAGTGCATAGTATGTTAATTAATTAAGATTATCTCATTTTATTACAAAAACCTTCATTTCATATAATGATTGAAAGACTGTAACAAATATTGCAATTGATAATTTATTAGATCAATATAATCAAGTGTCTGGAATCATTTATGTAGTGTTGCATTACTTTTGTTAAAATCATTTTTGTAACAGAGTAGTAAGAAGTTAATATTTCATTTGTTCATCAAGAAAGTAGTCATAAACTAAGTCTCGCAAATACAATGTATGCACTTCATTAGTTTATGAATATCAGATTGATGAATTTAATGTAACAAAGTTCGATTAATTGAACCCACTGACATTTTTGGCATTATTGTCAGGGAAGTGCAAAAAGGAAATACTTTTTCTTTTTATCATTTTAAATGTATATAGGAATGAATTCATGGGGGGAGAGAGGTTAATATGAAAAGACAACTTTACTATAAATATTTATGGTATAATAGCTTGACACGTTCACTATAAGTAGATTTGTTGAGTCTCTTTTCACCAATTTAAATCATGATAAGCATAATGCATGAATAGACATAAAGATCCTAGAGGTCGATTTACTAGTAGTAGGACTACACCAAGCACCAATTCATCCACTTCATCATGTGGTACTATAAGAGTCACTACATCCACTAACTCATCTGTAGGTAGAATTATAAGAGGAGGAATATCAAGAAGGATTGTGACTTCACAAATAAAAGAAAAAACTAAAGTTGGAGAAGGAAATTATAAAGAGAGAATTTTGTAAATATCACAAGACGCAGCCATACTCTCATCCCATCCATAGGAAGAAGAATTGATCAGGGGACAACCAAAAATTTCACTTTCAGAAAATCCTATTGAGGAACCATAATTTTTTTCTTCATCATAGTGTAATACCTTGGTTTTGAGTCCCTAGTTTAATAATGTAAGGCACAATTAAAAGGGGTTGGAGTGCCTAGGATATGTAATGCTTTGAACATTTTAATAATAATAAAGTATATCTCTAGATGCAACACGAACAAGGGCAAGATTTATAGGGGGATATGATTCCACAAGAGACGTGGGATCGAGGGAGTGAACCTTTACAACTTTTTGATTTAATTATCACCCATGATTGTGTTGGGGGGAATATGAGGGGGTGCATGATTATATTAGGGAGACCATGTTGGCCTTGCAGTTCCTGGATACAAAATCCATGTTCTTGATTGTCTCGGGGTTAAACAATTGTTCAATTGTTCAGTTGTGGAAGAAATCACTCATTCATTTTTTTTTCCCTCATTCATTCTTGCTCTAGGTCTGGGCATGGTGAATAAATTAAGGGGAGAAAAGATCCATTGTTTATTGGATGCAAGTAATTGTTGATCATTATAGTAATGGATTGATGCATGAATGCATGGATGCATTGGAAATCTCATAAACCTTGCCACAACTGCAAGTCCTGGAGAGTTACAACATTGAGATTCTTGACTAGATACACTGGAGCCCTGGAAGGAGGTGGACAACCTGAGGGATTACGTGGCAGTGAAGGGGGTTTGATATCTTGGGTTTTGTAGGCTAGGAGAAGAGAGATGGTAAAATTTGAATTTGTGTGTGTTGAGAAACCTTGAGAGCTTGAGTGCTGACTGGTTTGGGAACCTGAGTGTCATCCTAGAAACCGTCTTTGTGGATTCATATCCCTGGCTTGGGGTGACCTACTGTTGAGACTTTGAACAATAGTTTCTAAGATTCAGTGGAATGTCCTTGGTATGTAGCCAGTGGGTGATTGTTTTTGTTAAAGATAAGTTCTCTCTGTCATGGTGTTTCTTTTCTTATACGTAATTTTTTTTGTTGTGTATTGTTTATTATCTCTGAGATATGAATTACTAATGTGCCTAATTGCTGGTTATTGTTGTGCATGGCATGTTGTTCTTTATTTTATAGTTTAACATGAATATTGATATTTGCATATGTTATTCCATGCTTCTTTATTTAGTTGTTGGTATTAGATATTAAAAATCAATTTAAGAAGAGGTTCTTGAGGTAGCGTGCCCAACCTTGGAGGATGGGGACATGACATATTGGTATCAAATAAGTTGGTTTAAAACATCGGGCCTTGAAGAGGCATGCTACAACAATTCTTGCAGTATTTCTTGAATTAATTAATGTCTATCAGACAATGTCAGGGTGTAACAATGTCAATACCACCCTGGGAATAGTGTTCGAGCAATCCCTCACGACCCTATCATCCCAATGAGCCTTCCTTTCATGATCTAATCATCTAAGTCAACAATTATGCTTGTGCGAAACCCATGCACAACAATTGTTAATTGAGCTTCCAAGTGGGTTATCCACCTTTGATCTGTGGACTCCGTAAAAATTAATCCCACATGTGTGGGGAGATAGTGGAATGAAAAATTCATAATCCTAAAGAGCCCTTAAATTATTTAAGTGCAAAAAGAGAGTCATGGAACCTTGTGGGGATTGCACACAATACATACTTTTGGTCGAGGGTCCTGATGGGTTGGTACCTTGGACATAGGATATCGAAAGATCTAAGTGGTGTCGTGTGTAGGGAGCCAATATCTTAGTGGTTTAGTGGGTCCATATCAGACCCTTGAACCCTCGAAAGTATCGAGTTTCATCCCTCAGTGATATCTTGATATTTTGATATGTCGATGGGTTGGTGGCCATGTTGAGTTAAACATGAAACATCAACAAGAAGAATGTGTGATAGGTGATCGATGCCATGTCATATTTCTCATCAGATCCATGGTAGTGCCATGTTTAGTGTTGTGGTTATCCCACATGTCTTGAGGATAAGGTTCCATGTGTCTAGGTGTCAACTGGACCCCCACCTCAACACCTTAAGTGTCAAATGTTGGATATGGAGGTCAATATATCTTGGATTTTGATAAATAATAGGAGGAAGTTCATTACACTATATCTCCAGACCCTTGGGAGATCCAAAGTCCTGTCCTTAGTTGACATACCCATGGAGTTGACACCCAATATCCCATGTTCTGGATGCCCCAATGGGTTGATATATTCATGGGTTGATACCCCAGTTAGTGGATATCAAAATATCTTAAGTGGTGTCAAGCATGGGTATCATATATCCTGGTGGGCCCATATTGTACCCCCACACTGTTAATCCCTAAATAGTGGCACATTACCCCTTAATTGGGGAATATTACATTAGTATTATTATTTTATTTATGTCGAATTGGGTCCATTAGTTGTAATTGTACCTCATAGTCTCCTATATATAACAAGGAGAACTTTTCATTTGGAATCATCTTCTATTTGTAAATTTATGTGGTGTATAAGGAGGTTTATCCCTTGAAGAGGCTTACTATCTAAAATTATCTCTTTGTCAAGGCGTTGAGTACTTATTCTGAGATTTTTTTGTGCTATTTTGATATTTGGTTCTTAACATTTGGTATCACAACGTCTTTTACAACCATTATCCATCCCAAGTCAGTGTTGGGAGGAGGTTTCCATGGATTTCATCACATGGTTAATGAAGTCTGAAGGAAAGAGTGTCATCATGGTGATTGTTGATAGACTGACCAAGTACACACACTTTTTTTCCCTCTCTCATCCTTTCAAAGATAGTACAGTTTCCACCACATTCATGGAGACAGTTCAAAAGCTACATGGAAGCCCAAATATTATTGTAAGTGATAGAGATGCCATCTTCACTGGACATTTTTGGACATAATTTTTTTCTTATTTGGGTACTCAATTGGCTCATAGCTCATCTTATCATCCTCAATGTGATGGAAAAACCAATATAGTGACAAAATGTTTGGAAGGATACCTTCGTTTCTTTGTATATGATAAAGAAACACAATGGTTCAAGTGGTTACCCTTGGTAGAATGGTCGTATAACACTTCCTTTCATACTGCAACAAAAATTACACCATTTATGACACTCTATGGATATCACCCACCTTCCATCACTTCTTCTCTAAAAGCAAAATCTAAGGTTCAAGCGGTGGAAGATCACATCGAGCATCAACAACAAGTTCTCCAACTCTTAAAGGACAACCCAACCATGGCACATAATCACATGAAACAACAAGCAGATCAACATTGTAGTGAAAGAATTTTTGAAGTAGGGGATTTGGTATTTTTAGGACTACAACCATAGAAATAGATGCCCCTCAAGCAAGCTAATAAGGATAATAAATTATCACCAAAGTAACATGGCCCTTATAAGGTGTTTCAAAATATTGGTACTATGGCATACAAATTGGATTTTCCTACATCTTTGCGAGTACACCCAGTTTTCCATGTTTCATGCTTAAAGAAGGTTATAAGTGACAAGATCCCAGTTCAAACTATATTTCCAGAACTTGGCAAATAAGGGAAAATTATAATAGAGCCTGAAGCTATCACTGACACAAGAATTTTTCAGCTGAGGAATAGATCCATTTCAGAGTATCTCATTAAGTGGAGGAAACTACCTGTTGAAGATTCCACCTGGGAAGATGAGTCTTTTATACAAAAGACTCCATAATTACTCAAGCGTTGTGGAAAACACTTGTTTGAAGGGGATGGACATGGTAAGTCCAAATAGTGGCACATTACCCCTTAATTGGGGCATATTACATTAGTATTTTTATTTTATTTATGTCGGCTTGGGTCCATTAGTTGTAATTTTACCTCATAGTCTCCTATATATACCAAGGAGACATTTTCATTTGGAATCATCTTGTATTTGTAAATTTATGTGGTGTATAAGGAGGTTTCCCCCTCGAAGAGGCTTATTATAGGAAATTATCTATTTTTCAAGGCATTGAGTACCTATTCTGAGGTGTTTTATGCTATTTTTCTATTTGGTTCTTAACACACACCCCTAGAAGTTTCTAAGCTTGTTTTGGTGTGACATCTCGATGCCTCGGTATCCTGATAGACCGATGACCATGTCACTTGGCACGTTAGATACCATGTTGGCACCATGTCACCAACCATTCAATATTCCACATCATCCAACACATGTGGAAGGGTCCACATGGATGTCGTGTTAGCTTGAGAGACCTCTACAAAAAGGGAAAAATGCCAGAAATTTTAGAAGGGCATAACATTTTTCTCCAAGCTCAGAATTGGGAAAATGAATAGTCGTTGGAAATCTATTGGATAAAGGAATCCAATTATGCACCCATAAAATTGTTGTAAGTAGTAGAAATCATAGTCAATTGGGAAGAAGATGATTGATGAACTTAAGGAAACAAAAAAAAATTATATAAATTTTGCGGTCCTTTTTCTAGAAATGTGTATCCATGTTTATTCCTTTTCCTAACAAAAATTATGTTGCATCGACACTTTCTTGCATAATTAAGAGTATAAACATATCAGTTCAAGATAAGAATGAATATTCAAGAAATGGAGGAAGGCGAGGAAGCCTTTAGTTACGAGAGAGAATCCAAAGGTCAGAATATTAGTGTTGGAAATACAGAGACAAAATCTAATGGTCAAAGAATTAGATTAGAACTAAAAACCTTAATAGTGTTGATTAAGGTTGGTTGTCATCGATGTCAACCCTTGAAGAAAGTCCGGTAGCGAATTCTGGTAGCATAAAGGTTTGGGTAATGGACCCAAGGCTGTTTCATGTATAATGGTATGCATTTTAATATATTTGAAGGTAATACTATTCTATATGGATAGTACATGTCATTCCATTTCCGGTGGTATGTGGAACGTCACATAAATCCTCACGGTTTGAGAGTTATGGCCTTACGAAGTTGGAGGACCCTCATATGTCATCTAGAAGCCCCAAAAGGTCAAAGTAGTCAAAGTGGTTTAAGAGATATTAGAAGGTAAATAATAAAGTGAAGTGATGAGTGTACTATAATTCAAAGTGAATAAAAAAGAAATTATTTAAATAATAAATTTAATGGAGAAATTAGAAGTGGGCTAACCCTAAAATAAGGAAAGTGGGCAAAGTGATCTAGAAGATGCTTCTAAGGAAGCTACTTGGAGAGTATAAATAAGAGGCAAGACTCTCTCATTTTAAAATCATAGACATATTGAATATCTATAGGTGACTGAGGTAACCAAAGGATATCTAAGCCGAATTTCAGAGGGAAGGTGAAGAAAAGAAAGCCAGAATTCAAGGGAGGATAAATTCTTTTGATGATGCTTTCTAAGGTATGTTATTTACAGGTCATCTAACCATTTTCACAATAATGTTTTTTCTAGAATGATTCAGACCATGAAATTTATAGGACATTGAGGAAACATATACAAGTATATGTGGTAAAAATTTCAGCTTGTGGGTCGTTTTATTTTTGGAGTTACACTCCGTGGAAAATAGGGTTTGTGGCTAGTCCTGAAACTAGTCTAAAACAAATGTTTCGGGTAAAAACATCATAAATTCTTCATAACAGATCCAAATTCAGTAAGAAAAAATGTGTTAGTTAGAGTACAGTATATAGTATTCTATGTAAAATTTTCAGATCGATTCAACAAATATTCCATGCAGGGAACGCTCTACAAGGTCTCTCTCTAGAATAAGCCAAAATTTAGCAAGGTATGCCATTTTTTCTATAACTCCTTTTCTGAGAGGTTCCAAGTAGTGACACCTGGAGGAATTGCATAAATCAAGTTGAATAACATTGTATACTATTTTCAGATCTTTATTCATTACACGTACATAGTTATGATTATTTCAAGTTATAGTTGTTGACTAATCCCAAACTAGTCATGTGAGACTAAAGAAAAGTTTGATGAAAATGCTAGTCTCTTGTTCTGAAAGTTAAGGAAGGTTTCATGTATGTGATCATATACACCAGGTCTATTATAAAGTTACGAATCATATTTGGATAATGAAATTAATGAGAGATTTTGGTTAAGGTACATGTTGGGTACATGGTTGAGACAAGTAGTTGATGAGTTGGCACATACATGATGTATATAGTTGATGATGTTGGTACATATTGATGAGTCATAGTTGATGAGTAGTTGACACATGATTGGTACATACTTGGTACATGGTTGGATGTACTTGTTTATGGTACAGGTTGATTACACGTTGTTTGGTACAGGTTGGTGCATGGTTGATGCACTTGTTTATGGTACAGGTTGATTACAGGTTGAGGTACAGGTTGATGAATGGTTGATTACATAGTTCAGGTTTATTGGTACATGTTTACAACGGTATATATCACAGTGATAGTGTGAAAGTGGTTCCATCATTCTACTTCTACTTTAGGGCGGTTGGATGGGGCAAGGACAGGTGGTTGTAACCACCTTCCGGTTATAGCTAGAGAACATAGGGGGTTTTAGCCTTCTTCTGGTTGTAGCCAGAGAATAGAGGAGTTTGAGCTTCCCTCAGGTTGTAGCCTGAGAAACAAGGGGGTTGGAGCCTCCTTCCAGTTGTAGCTGGAAAACAAAGGAAGTTGGTGCTTCCAATTAATGTAATTCTTCAAGACATATAAGAAAAAAAATTCTGTGGTTTTCTCCCGCTTTGGGTTTCCACGTAAAAAAATGGTCTATTGTGTATCTGTATGATTGTTAATTTTTCCATTGCTTATTTACTCTACAGTAATTGGATGATAATGCTACATTGATATAACACTTGGATTATATGGCTAAAAAGGATTATATTTCTCTATTACTGATTCACCCCCCTCTCAGTAATCCAACAATTGGTATCAGAGCAGGTTCCTTCAGAAATCAGTTTAACCACTGAAAGGTAGATCATGGAGAGACACAACTTGTATAAAAATGGAATACCACAGTTCAATGGACAAAAGTATGCATTTTGGAGCATAAGGATGAAAACATATATACATGCACAGGGATTTGAAATTTGACAATCAATTGTAGATGGATACACAACACCAATAGTTCTGTCGACAAATGACAAAGCAATGAAACTCGGTCAAAATAATTCCAAAGTCAAAAATGCACTTCTGAATGGTCTTAGTGAAATGATATTCACCAAAGTTGCACATTATAAATCCGCTAAAGAGATTTGGGACAAACTTCAAAATATTTATGAAGGAGATTCAAAAGTCAAAGAAGCAAATCTTCAAACTTACAAAGGTCAGTTCGAACAAATTAAGATGAAGGAAGATGAGAATATTGCAGCTTACTTTTTACGAGTTGATGAAATAGTAAATGCAGCCATAGGAATGGGAGAAGAAATAAAATAATCTGTAATTGTTCAAAAAGTACTAAGATATCTTCCTATGAGATTTGACCCTAAGATATCACCACTAGAAGAAAGATCAGATATAAAATCAATAAGCATGGATGAATTACATGAATTTTTCACAGCATATGAAATGAGAACTGAATAGGAAAATCCAGATATAAAAGAAGAAGCCTTCAAAGAATCCAAAAAGTCAAAGAAAAAGGGAAGGCAAAAAGAATAACATAGCAACAACAGTGACATCTCGGAAGATTATGAAGAAGTGGCCAACTTTGTCAAAAGACTGAACAAGGGAACCAACGATAGGTATAGAGGTAAGCTTCTTTTAATTT
>ML778415.1:1120138-1135220 GCA_009831015.1 Picea engelmannii
AAATTACTTAAATAATAAATTTAATGGAGAAATTAGAAGTGGGTTAACCCTAAAATAAGGAAAGTGGGCAAAGTGACCTAGAAGATGCTTCTAAGGAAGCTACTTGGAGAGTATAAATAAGAGCCAAGGCTCTCTCATTTTAAAATCACACTTGAGAATATTGAATATCTATAGGTGACTGATGTAACCAAAGGATATCTAAGCCGAATTTCAGAGGGAAGGTGAAGAAAAGAAGGCCGGAATTCAAAGGAGGATAAATTCTTTTGATGATGCTTTCTAAGGTATGCTATTTACAGGTCATCTCACCATTTTTCGCAATAATTTTTTTTATAGAATGATTCAAACCATGAAATTGATAGGCCATTTATGAATCATATCCAAGTATCTATGGTAAAAATTTCATCTTGTGGGTCGTTTCATTTTTGGAGTTACACTCTGTGGAAAATAGGGTTTGCGGCTAGTCATGAAACTAGTCTAAAACATGTGTTTCGGGTAAAAACATCATAAATTATTCATAAAATATCCAAATTCAGTAATACAAAATGTGTTGGTTAGATTACAGTCTATAGTATTCTTTGAAACATTTTCAGATCCATTTAACAAATATTCTGTGCGGGGCATGCTCTACAACGTCTCTCTCTAGAATAAGCCAGAATTCAGCAAGGTATGTCATTTTTTCTATAAATCCTTTTCTGAGAGGTTCCAAGTAGTGAAACCTGGAGGAATTGCACACAACAAATTGAAGAACATTGTGTACAATTTTCAGATCTTTATTCATTACATGTATATAGTTATGAGTATTTCAAGTTAGGGTTGTTGACTAATCCCAAACTAGTCATGTGAGACTAAAGAAAAGTTTGATGAAAATAATAGTCTCTTGTTGTGAAATTTAAGGAAGGTTTGAAGGTATGTGATCATATACACTAGGTCTATCATAGAGTTACAAATCATATTTGGATGATGAAATTGATGAGGGATTTTGGTTAAGGTACATGTTGGGTACATGGTTGAGACAAGTAGTTGATGAGTTGGCACATACATGAGGTGTACATTTGATGATGTTGGTACATATTGATGAGTCATAGTTGATGAGTAGTTGACACATGATTGGTACATACTTGGTACATGTTTGGATGCACTTGTTTACGGTACATGTTGATTACAGGTTGTTTGGTACATGTTGGTGCATGGTTGATGCACTTGTTTATGGGACAGGTTGATTACAGGTTGAGGAATAGGTTGATGCATGGTTCAAGTTTATTGGTACAAGTTTACATCAGTATATCTCACAGTGATAGTGTGACAGTGGTTCCATCATTCTAATTCTACTTCAGGGCAGTTGGACGGGGCAAGGACAGGTGGTTGTAGCCACCTTTCAGTTGTAGCCAGAGAACATAGGGGGTTGTAGCCTCCTTCTGGTTGTATCCGGATAATAGGGGAGTTAGATATTCCCCCAGGTTGTATCCTGTGAAACAAGGGGGTTGGAGCCTCCTTCCAATTGCAGCTCGAAAACAAAGGAAGTTGGTGCTTTCAATGAATGTAATTATTCAAGACATATAATAAAAAGCAATTTGTGATTTTTTCCCACTTTGGGTTTCCACGTAAAACAAAGGTGTATTATGTATGTGTATGATTGTTCATTTTTTCATTGTGTATTTACTCTGCAGTTAGTAGATGATAATTCTACATTGATATAACACTTGGATTATATGGTTAAAAAATATTATATTTCTCTATTAATGATTCACCCCCCCTCTCAGTAATCCAACAAATAGAGATGGTGAGAATATTGAAAATAGAAGTGCATAGTTACAAAGAAGATAATGAGAAGATGATGAAAGAAAATAAATAAATAAATTCTCAAATGATGAAAATCCTAAATCAATTGCAGGAGCAAGCGAGGAATGGATCAAGTTCAAGACAAGGGGAAGAAGGAAGATATTTTAAAGAAGAGATAACTACCGAAGAGACAATCATTCAAGAAGGGTCATTGGAACTCATAGATATCACTCACCTCCTTACTTAGCTAGGAAGTCTTATGCATTTGAGGATTCAAGGAGTAGTCCAGAGGTGTCTCCTGTCAGACATCAGAGAAGAAGACATGAGTGGGATGGTTTACAAGGAGAGATAAGGAAGCTTAAGCCACATCCTTTGATGGTGAAAGAGAAAGGGAAGATGATGTTGAATCCTGGTTGCTTGGAATCAATAAGTATTTTTAGTTTCACAACTATTACTCTAATCTAGAAGCCAAAATTGTCCCTTACCATTTGTATGGAAAAGTTACTATGTGGTGGGATCCGTTGAAGAAAGCGGAGCACGTTAATGAGAACATGTTCACTTGGAATCATTTCAAGAGGCATTTTCAGAATGAATATATTTCAAATCACTACTATGACAAGAAGATGCAATATTTCTTTGAACTCAAGTTGGGAAGCATGACCATGGGAAAATATGAAAATAAGTTCTTAGGATTTCTGAAATATGTTGGGTTTATCAAATATGGAAAGGTAAAGATACATATATTTTTGAGTGGACTCCCATCATTTTGTAAGGAAAATATCCAATATGATGAGCCTAGAACTTTGACATAAACCATTAGAAAAGGTAAGTACATGTATAAGTAGGGAAAGGGTATATAATCTTTTCAAAAGTCTTGGAATGATAAGAAGGAAGTGTTTTTCCTCAGGTTTTTCTTACTAAAGAACAATTTCAAGGCACCCAAAGAGGCACTTTAGAAGCCTCTTCCCACTTTAATATCTCTTAGAAAAATCTAAGAGCCAGAGGGGGTATCCCTTGTAAAATCAAATATGAAAGGTAGTTAATATTTTAGAACAATATCATAATCAATCAAAATATTCAATAACATCAATGAGGTAAAAAAACACGACATATTTATCCAATGAATATCAGACTATATCAATAGAATGAGATCTTAGTTCACTTCAAATAAGAAGAAAATAAACCAGATCCAATCACTTTATGGTTAAGAAGCATGTTCTCAAAGATAAAGTGATCACAAGAAAATAAATAAAAGAAAATAACTAGTGCCATTATAGAAATATTCCATGAACAACATCTGCATGATATACAATAGTGAATACCTGGAATATTAGAATAACAATTATCATTCATAAAAAATATCAATAGAAATATATTGTCAAGCCAACCCTATATGTTAAATTGAAAACCATCATTCTAAAATGAATAAAATTCAAAGGATGATCATGTCAACCCAATGTAAAAGATTCATGTTGTAATCAATTGATATTCGAGAGAAATAAAAACACATCTAAAAGAAAGTAAAACACTAACATAACATAAATTCCAATACAAATTGGTACCAAATCTTATTTCAAAAAAAAACAAATATGCTATTAAAGATATGAAATATCATCATTCTCATGGAAATGAATTATTAGAAAGAAGTGTATGTCTTTTAAGAAAATGATGACTCCTTGAGAGTCTTCAAAAAATATTTTTATAGTTCTTTTCACAACTGTCAAATAAATGTCTTCAAATTAAAGTAAATTAAAATAAAAACTATTTTTTGCCTCTAATATTTGGACCGACTTGAATTTTCTTAATTAAAGGTAAATGGCCAACTATAGGCTCCTTAATGGTAATCTTGTTCCCTTTGTGCGTCACTCCACTTTGAATTTGATGTCTGCTCTCATCAATATCAAGAGTTACTTTAGTGGTTTCATTCTTTTTGTCTGTTTGAAAAATCATTTTGTGACGAAACTTCGTCGGGATGAGATTGAATTTGAGCATTTCGTTCCATTCAAAATTTGAAGGAAATGGTTGTTTGTTATAACCCTAATTTTCACCAGACATACTTACCTGGCATCAGGCCATCTCATATTCCTTCTTTGCCAATCCACTACTGAACAACTCTTCTAAAAAACTCCATTTTTAAAGGTACACACTAGCTGACCCACTACAAACCGTGTGTATCTACAGTGTCCACGCTAGATGAACCACTACAACCCGCGTGGACCTACAGAAGCACAAAAAATGGAAATTTGTTGGTGGAACACACAGCTTTAGGTAAGTTAACTAAACCTTTCGGCCATGCATGGCCGGTCATTCGACCAAATACCTAGCTCCTTCTAGCCTATAAAAGAACGGGTAGGGGTCCCATTTGAAAGGAGGAAAATCATAGTAAAGAAACTATACCCAATTGAGCATTCCCCTTGTCCAAACCTTTAGCCACCCTTGTGCAAAGAGAAGTATAGAGAAAATCAGTTGGAGGACAGTTGAAGAGGAGCCCAGGACCAGTTTCGAGGAGCAGTGCCGATCACATATTGTAAGTTTACTCTTGTGAAGATTAATACAAAAAGGAATACTTTTCCCATACCGCCATGTCATGTGTTCAAGTTGAATGTTTATTTTATGATATTGTCACAACTAACCCAACAATTAGTATATGAAATGCATGTTCACAACTTTTTGTTTGTTCATGTGTGAATGCAGTTCAGCTTTGGGAGGAGGCTTGCAATCAAAGAGCGAGTGAAAGAAAAGGGATTGACATCAAATGAAGGACTTAAGGTAGAGTTATCGAATCTCATTTACACCTTTGTATTACATGAATGTGGGGTTTTGTGTTGGGAGAATAGGAAAGAGTAGAGGCCTTTGAAATGGTCATTTTCTACATGCATGATTAGAGCCCTTAAATGCTAAGTCCGTAGGAGGGATTCCCACCCACAACAAAATTGGTGACCATACTGGGGATCTCTAGGGTTTTTGGGAATATTTTTCTTGGGTATTTAAAAAAAAAAAGTTGGTTTCATTCCTTATTTTAAAAGTTTTTGCAAAAGTCTGAGCTAACAGAGATTCTGGTCTTCCATACCAGTTATCTTCATTTCTTTGCTTGGCTGCATTTTTTTTTACAGGACCCACAGAGGTACACGTGGACTGTATAAAGCCTGCATGTGTGTACCCGTGCCCTACCTTCACACAACCCGCGTGTACACACTAGCTGATGAAGTATCAATCGCGTGTATGATTTCAGGAGATTTGTTTTAGAGAGGCAGTCATCCTCTCCCTTGTCAGAAGTGATCCTTCTTAGGGGTTTCCAGGAACTCATTCCGGGCTCTGTGTTTACACTTTTATAGCTTAGGTTCCACCTCATATTGGTTTTTTTCTATGAAAGTTTCCTTGAATTGTTTTCTTTTTTTTGACAAAGTAAGTTTCTGAGTCTTCAAGAGATTCTAGTTCTCAATACTAGTAGTCTCTGCCAGTGCTTGATTGCTTGTCTTTTCATTTTTGAAGAGTTTCAGAAGTACACGTGGCCTGCATAAGGTCTACATGCGTGTACACGCACCCTAACTTTACACAGCTCACGTGCACATGCTGGCTGTTGAACTGTCAACAACGTGCCTGTGGAGATTTTTTTTTTTTTAAGGAGAGACAGTCATCCTTTTCTTTGTCAAGAGTTTATACCTCTCAGGTTTCTTGGTCTCTGTCATAGAAGTTAGTAACTTAGGTTTGATCACAACAATAGATTTTATTTTCATTAAGAAGTTTTCCTCAAAATTTTCCTTTTATAGGGTTTTTAGACAAGTGTGAGAGTCCATTTTAATCTGCTTGTGTGTTATTTTTAAAGTGACTCTTTGTGATTTGCGCTTAGGCCATAAGTTTTCTTGGTATTTACTTGTCGATTTTTTTCCTTTTTTGCTTTGTGAGCATTCAAATAAAAAAAAAACTTTTATTTCTTTGTTTGGTTAAATAGTTGTTGGTGTGCATTAGTAACCAGGATAAGTCTTTGCTTTCATAATTTCTTGACAATTACTTAGACGATAAGTAGCTCGTATTCGAGTGACATTCGGTTTTGAGTTTGTTGTTCAAAGATCTTAGGAAATTTAATTTTTAAAAGTTGGTTAGAGAATTTAAAAGAGAAAATCTGAATTTGTCAAGAAGAAGTTATTTTGTTTCCAGATTTATATTTATCTTTCTTTTCGTCTCTCAAAACATCACTAGTTTCACATTCATAACCTTTGATTTAAGACAAGACATAAAAATTAACGTTAAATCTAAAATTAACTAGACTTTTTATGTTTGTAGGGTCAACCAACTAGTTTAGGGTTAGGGCCTTGAATTAGGTTGGAGAGGAAACTCTTCAAGGCCATTAAATCAAACATTGGAGTCTGATTTAGGGAGTGTCCAAGTCCAATATCGTGAAAGTTATCCAGGACCCCCCTCTAACACAGGGGCTAAACATGAGGTCCTGTGTGGAAAGTTAGCAGAGATAACCCCTCCAAAACCGGACCAATCATAGTGGAGAACACTTATAGAGGGCTTGTCTTGGGATTCCATTGATTGCATTTGCCACAGAGCTTCATGGGTCTCGAATCCGTTTGAGGTCCTCATTTTTCTTCCAAACCAATTGCTTTCGATACCCTTGATAGGTTTTGGGCTTGATACCCTGCTCATTGTGGTCTACCCGACTGGTGACTGTTCGCGCGTTGGCAACCTAGTTGCCTATCATTTTTAGTGACATACACAAGTGACTGCGGGGGTATACCGCGGTACCTAGGATAGACATCAGGCCATTCTTTGCATAGTATACCCAGAGGGTGCTTCCGTTTTCAAGTTTCACTTGCACCGGTAAGTTTCTCTAGTGTTGGTTGTTGTAACTGTTCTTCCAACTAGTTTAGTGTTTGCTTGTTTTATCTTCTAGGGACTTTTTCTAGTGTGTGATGATTTTTGTTGAATGAGTAGAAAGCCCTAGCATGTCATTGATCTTCTCACACAGTGGAGGATCAAGATCTCCGCCGATCAGGAAGGCTTCTGGGTCTGCCATCGATTACACTGGAGCCACCCCCGCCACCTCTAAGGCAAAAACTGGACCAACAAGGGTCGTTTGAAGCGACCGGGTCTCAGGAAACGACACCTGACCAAACTTTGTCAGAGGACCTTTCAACACCTTTAAAGCGGGTAGTAATGGAAGCAAATGCTGTCTCTTCTTCTGGGAATCCTAATATTCCCGCCACGGTTGTCGTCATCGGCGGTATTCTACCTCCGAACCCACCGTCGTCAGTCCAGACCACCATGGTATTGACCACCTCTACCTCGAGCAGTGGTCCAAGTCCATCAATGGCCGCGGCTACTTCTCCTTTCACCCAGAGTGCGACAGGCCCTCCATTTTCATATGGGATGCCTAGCTTAGGTACAAGTCCTATACTTTCATTCTCCACTTTATAGAGCTTAGGTCTAGGGGTAGGGAGTTCTAAAACTCCTCTACAAGGATCCATGGGAGGCCCTTCCACCTCCTATAACACTTTCCATTATGGGGGAGGTCATATACCTCCTTTGTCCCCTTCGCTCGGGCTCACCATCATTCCACCGGGCCGAACATACTCAATAGTTCGTTTGGAGTTGGGAGTCAAGGACTACCTTCTCATAATATGTTGGTAGGATCGACACCATTTTCTTTGTTTGGAGCATTTGGTAATAATGATTTCTCGTCGACTTCTTTCTTGATTGGGGGAAACCACAGTTATGGACAACTAAATCCTATGAAGGGTAATATTCTTGTATAGGGGGCAAACCCAGGAATTCCTACCGGACTAGGACCTTGGAACTCTTGGCAAGGACCAGTTCCCTCGTTAGGAATGCTGATCAGGGGCAACCCATTTCACAACCAATGGAACCTCGGGCAAGTCACAGGACCTATGCCCATGGGATCGGTATGGGGCAACCCTTCACAAATCCCTTCTAATGCACCCCACTCCCAACTGTCTATGTCCTATTATAGGAACCAACCGATGATGTCTCCTCAAATGCCAAATCAATATGCTAGTCAAGGCCACAGTTTCTATCGGAATCCTAGCCAGAAACCCAACTTTTCCTGGCAACTTGGTGCCATTCAAACTCCAGGTCCCTTTTTCCATGGTTATCAACAACAACCAAAACTACCTTTCTTGGCAACCTTACATTTGCCAGACTTGACAAGGTTGTTAAATGACCCCATCTGTCATGATCCACGTTGGCCGCCTATGCCAACGAAATTGCCTTCGGACATACCAAAGTTTGAAGCCAAGCCTAATGAAGATCCAGGGGATCATGTGACCACCTTCCATATTTGGTTCTCGTCTAATTTGTTGAAAGACGACTCCATACAATTGCGATTGTTTCAATGCACTCTCATTGGGAGTGTTGCAAAATGGTACATCGAGCTTGACCGCTCAAGATATTATTCCTTCGGAGAGTTGGCAATGGCGTTCTTAAACCCTTTCCAATTACCTATGAGATACGACGTCGACACAGAATTGTTGGCCAATTTTGAACAGATAAAAGAAGACCATATCTCTAATCACATACGAGAATGGAGACGCTAGAAGAGTTTGATTAAGGTACCAATCCCACTAGAATTCCTTCTTGAGTGGTTCCTTAAGTCTTTGGTCCCACAACTATCCAAAGACGTCACAACATCGGGAGTGTTTTCCGAAGAAGATGCTATCATGAGAGCTCAATAGCTTGAGATAATTTATTCTTAGTCTGGTTTACTGTACGAGATTTTGCTGGATGCACCACGATCCATACTTGATAAAACAAGACAGAGAGTTGGACCACATGCCGATGGTATTGTAGGTTCAACACAAACAAAGCTCGTTGAAAAAATGACAAAAACATTGCAGCAATTGTCTATACAACACACAACGACTAGTCAAACTACTGTTTCAGCTGCTCCCCCTACCCAAACATCGGATGTACACAGTGTGAAATCGACAAATCCGAAGGCCACCCAACAACCTAATAGAAAGAAAAAACAACATAAGAAGGGTAAGGGGGATAAGAAACCCACTAATAATGTTGGTGGGGGAAACACCGAGAAACAAAAGGAAAAGTATCCATGTAACTTATGCACGGAAGACCACCCGACCCACTAGTTCCCTCGGCTTGCAAAGACCCAAAAATTTGTGTCACAGCAGCAACCTGTTGTGTTAACAAACCCTTTTCAAAATGGCCAAAATCGAACTCAAGCCTCTACAAGCGCAAAAGGGGGCAGCCAAAGGCCCCCTTCGTCTTCAAACAATCCTGCATCCACGAATGTGTATATGATGAAAGGTGATGCCTATATATCAACTAGAGCAGATGATTACAACAAGCCAAGAACCTTTGAGAAACGTAAAGAAGTTGAAACCCCATCTCTCCCTCTCCGAATAGAGAAGATTTTGGGCAAAACAATGACACGCATCCGAAAAGGTGTGTTCAAGAAATATTCTCACAACTCAAATGCAAGGGCCACCCAGAACTATTATGTGGTGGAGGATTTGTCTCAAACCCCTTGTGCGATGTCCACTTTGGAGGTCCTCCAAAGCTACCCTTCCCAGAGGAAAGCTTTGTTAGCCGAGACTTGTAATCTGGGTACAATCATGCTGGATACAACCGACTTAAAGCCTTGTCTCCCTTACCACGTATAACTTCAGATAGTAGTGGCTTACCCCACGAAAATTTTTACTCGGAACATTTTCTGCACAGTGGTTGATGAGGGTGCCTCGACATGCATCATGTCGTTGGCGTGTTGGAAGGCCATTGGCCAACCCGTTTTGTCTCCGTCACCTACTCTTCTTACCTCCTTCGATGGTTGTTCTTTCTGACCACATGGCATCATCCCCTCTTTCCCCATGCAATTAGGAGGGAAGACCGTGTGCATGGAGGTAGAAGTAGTCGACGCATCCCTCGACTACAATCTCTTGTTAGGTAGGAGTTGGACCTATGCAATGCAAGCAGTGGTAGCTACAGTTTTCTGGGTCTTGTTTTTTCCACACAAGGGTCGGATCATGACCATTGATCAATTGTCCTTCTCCTGACCTGACCCTTCATTGGGGGCATCCCCGGTCCCGATGATTGATAATCCTTAATCGAGCATCGTCAATGTAGGGGTTGTTCTGTGCCCACCTTTGATGGGTACTTTCGATTACCCACCTCCTCAAGGAGACATCAAGTTCATATCAGACCACCATAAGGTTGATATTTTCCAAGATTCATCGTTTCGCATGACCTACTTCAACGATCCATGGACTCTTCCTTCCCCATCACTCACGATGGAAGGGACAGGGAATCATGGTATGGCCATGCCCTTATCCATGACAAAAGTTGCATACTATACAGTCCAACAAGCTTCCGCTGACCCCGATCTGACTCCTGCACAAGAGTTAGATCCGATTCTAGAGCCTACTTGGGCTCAAGGTTCCCTTGCCAATACTGACTCTTTAGACATAGTCTTTCTATCAGACGAAGCGATTATCGAAGCAATGACTAGTCTGGACAAACCCTGGGATGATATCCATCATGGATCTTACTTCCTCCTAGAATTATGAGGATTTGAGGCAGGGGAATTCACTTTGACTATGACTGGAGACAAGTCTTGTCCTATCAACCCCTTGGCTACACACATTGTTTACGCCGAAAGAAATATGGCAACCATTGCTGAAATGATCCCTATAGATATCTCCAAAACCCCTAGCATCGCGGAAAATGTCTTTGTCAGAGTAGACTACTCCCCCGAGACGATGTTAGGCATCGACCCACGAAGTATTGAGCATGAGAAATATTTTTTGTATTTCAAGCTCCCTTTGAAATCTGAAAGCAACATCCGATGAGACTGCATTTATGTTTTTCGATCTTGTCCAAATTAACTGAGAAAAGAAAACAATGACGAGTCTTCTTTTAAGCCCTTTTCAGACCCTCTAAACATGAAAATATTGTCGAGCGATCTTGTTGACCTTCACGCTCGTTAAACTGAAATTTGAAGGCACGTCTATCCGACGGTAGTTTACCCCTTTTTCAGTCTGGATGGTCAACTGTACGAACAAAGGTATACTCTAGAGGCCTTGGTTCTCTAGAAGAGTATTCTTAGATATAATTTTAACCCTTTTTCGGGTTTGAGAGACTAAATTTACGAAAAAGGAACCCCCATGGAGTCCATAGTTAAGCTCTTTTCAGACTCCCTAAAATTGAAAATATTGTCGAGTGACCTTATTCTTTCACACTTGTTAAACTAGTCCAGAAGAACATTCCTGATGGAGTCCATAGTTAAGATTTTTTCAGACTCCTTAAAAATGAAAAAATTGCCGAGTGATCTTTTCTTTATCACACTCGTTAAAATGGTTTTGAATAGATGTCTTTTCGGTGCTAATTTACCCCTTTTTTGAACTGACTATACTACCTTCGAAAAAGGTACCATAGTGGAGTCTCCTTTTATGTTTTTTCAGACTCTCTAAATATGAAAAATCGTCGAGCTTACCTTCTCTGGGCTCGTTAAAATTACATCGAAGGATGTTTCCATTGTCTGTTTTGTTAACCGCATTTGCATACTTGCAGCTTTGGCCTAATGTCGGCTCCATGTTTCTCTCAATTGAACCATCTGAAGAATGCCTTATACGCAAGCCCTATAGCAATTTTCCTCTGTGTCTTGACACCTTTGGCCCCTGGAGGAATTTTCTCGAGTGTCCTTTTCCTGCATATGTCCCTTTTCCCTGAGCATCCCCGTGTTCCGTATGCTTGGAACTAGTATGTTTGCGACCCTCGATCCTCCTTTGTAATGTAGCATTCTTTTATTCTTTTTCAAGATTTCCAAAATTATTGCAAAAAGACAAAAAAAAATAAAAATCAAATATACCCCAAAAAGAGGAAGGGAAAAGTATTTTCTTTTTATTTGGCAGCACAATGAGTCGCCCTTGGAAAAATCACATCCTTTTATTTTTTAGTCAATATCTGGGATTTAATATGACCTTAGGAAGATGTTCTCTCTACATAGAGCTGTGTCCTCCTCCGTTTGGTTATTCTTCCAAACATATGGAGAGTTTGCATTGCCTCCTGCATCGTGAACTTATGTTAATGCCATGCTTCCTGAGTCTCATCACTTGTCGTGCTATTGTCCAAGGGAATTTTTTACCAAGCCTGAGTCAACCCCTCTGCATTTTGTCTCTTGCCCTCATGCCCGACCACCCCGAAATTCCAATCAAGTCTTTGTTCGAAATCAATGAAGCCTTCAGTCTGATCATCAAGATTCTCTAGTCCATGCCCGAGGAGCCGTCGAAGACCTCTGGGTAGTGAAGTAGTACACTCATATTACACTCCTACCCAAGTTTTGAAGATTTTGAAGTTGTTTCTTGATTTCTGAAGACCTCATCTCTAGCCATCAGGCCTTATCAGCTCCTAGAAGATGGATACTATACATGCATCTCTTTTTTTATTTCAAGATGTAGCTCCGCTGTGTATTGATCACGGCTACACTTTATATAGTTATATGACATGGATCTACAATGTATTTGATTGGTAGACATGATTTTATTTCATCCCGAGCATGGGTATGCCCACCTCGGTGAGACAATTGTTATTTTGCAGATGGCACCTCCTAATTTATGGTCACTGCACTCACTTGTTTGGAACGTTGGTGAAGCTTGATAATGTATTTAGGCCATCAGATGCTCTTCTGACCTCACACATTAGGGGGAATCTGTTATAACCCTAATTTTCACCTGACATGCTTACCTGGCATCAAGCCATCTCATATTCCTTCTTTGCCAAGCCACCACTGAACAACTCTTCTAAAAAAATCCATTTTTAAAGGTACATGCTAGCTCACCCACTACAACCCACGTGTATCTACAGTGTCCACGCTAGCTAACCCACTATAGCCCGCGTGGACCTACAGAAGCACGAAAAAAGGAAAGTTGTTGATGAAACACACAACTTTGGGTAAGTTAACTAAACCTTTTGGCCATGCATGGCTGGTCATTCGACCAAATACCTAGCTCCTTCTAGCCTATAAAAGAAGGGGTAGGGGTCCCATTTGAAAGGAGGAAAATCACAGTAAAGAAACTATACCCAATTGAGCATTCCCCTTGTCCCAACCTTTAGCCACCCTTGTGCAAAGAGAAGTATAGAGAAAAGAAGTTGGAGGAAAGTTGAAGAGGAGCCCAGGACTAGTTTCGAGGAGCAGTGCCGATCACATATTGTAAGTTTACTCTTGTGAAGATTAATACAAAAGGGAATACTTTTCTTGTCCCGCCATATCATGTGATCAAGTTGAATGTTTATTTTATGATATTGTCACAACTAACCTAGCAATTAGTATATGAAATGCATGTTCTCAGCTTTTTATTTGTTCATATGTGAATGTAGGTCAGATTTGGGAGCAGGCTTGCAATCAAAGAGTGAGTGAAAGCAAATGGATCGATATCAAACGAAGGACTTAAGGTAGAGTTAGCGAATCTCATTTACACCTTTGTATTACATGAATGTGGGGTTTTGTGTTGGGAGAATAGGAAAGAGTAGAGGCCTTTGAAATGGTCATTTTATGCATGCATGATTAGAGACATTAAATTCTAAGTCCGTAGGAGGCATTCCCACCCACAACATTGTTTCAACATCTTTCTATACAACACTTCATGTTCCGTGGACAAATAATAAGGACTGGTAGGTTGACTAATTAATAAATCAGTGAGCATCATCAGAATAGTAAAATATTTTCCCAAAGAGTTAACAATAGTTTTCCTAGAGAATACTTCACTTTCATCAATGTTGAACTGCATATTATCTATGCAAGCGACCAACATCTTTATATAGGCTTACTTAAGTTGAATCCAAGGACCAATTTCCTAGGGAGATGGTAAACCAATTTTTCTAACATTTTTTAATTGTCTTTTAAATTTAATTATCACCTGATGAACTTCTTCAATATTTTTAACCAATGCTTTGAGCAACTCCCCCTTTTCTATGACATTTCTGACTTTTAATACAACATCAAGTCTATCTATCACTCCAAAATCTTTTTATTCCTGATAAAAAAGAGAATTGATAAACTCAATAATCTTTTCATCCTGAGGAATATTCTTTTCAATTTCAGATAGATGATTTTTTATATCAACTTGTGCATTTTTTATGGTCACTGTTTCACATAACTGATATATTTCCAAGTGGGTCTTGAATTGCTCCATAACTTGAATAATTTGATCCCACAATATTTTTCTAGCTTCAACTAAGTGTTGTGTACCAACGATGTTCTAATGTATCTTTAAGAAGATTTCTCAATCTTTCTTTTTCTTTAATTAGAATATTTATTTTTTGAGTTTTCCTTTCCGACTGTTCTTCAAGTTAGATTATGTGCTTTCATTTTTGTTGATTATTTTCTGGTGGGCCTGTGATTGATCTTGAAATAGCCATGGGTGACATTAATAAATAATGATGAACCTCACTTCCTTTAATTACTTATCCATAAACTTTCTTTGAAAGACTCTCTCTCTCTCTCATTTTAATTGAACAATTTGTTTTTTGAGAGCCGTCACATTTTCTTTTAAAGTGAAGTTCTATAAGATGACTTTGTCCTTTCCTTGATATGCTTCAATTAATTCTTTGGACTCTGTAAGTTGAAAATGAGGAATTTTTAACCGAGGTTTTAGACTTCTTATCTCTTTTTCTTTCTCATCCAAAATAGATTATAAATTTGTAGTTTTCTTATTTCCATCAGTTATTGATGCAACTTGTCCTTCCAATTCTCTAACTTCGTTTGATTTAATTCTATTATTTTTTTTCTCATTGATGTTTGCTAATTATTTATCTCCCATGATCATACACTCAACATCAGTGGAGTGAATCTCTACTCCAGCTGTTATTGCAACTTTTTCTTGCAATTTTGTTTCGATCTTGGTCTTGATGGTTGAATTCTACATAATCAAAACATTTTTCACCTCTTTTCAGGTGTTCCTGTTAGCTTTCATTTGAATAGTAATATTTGGATAATGTTGATAAACAAGTAATCTAACATTCTTACATTGATCATACTTAAAATGATAGGGATCAAACTTCCATGATATATCCTTTTTCAAGTGGTAGGATGTTAACAATTTGTTTATGTAATCAATGGATGACCTGCTTTTAATAAGGAAAGATGAAACTTCTATAGGTAAGGAGAAAGAATCATTTTTACTCTTTGAGACAAAATGAAACTAATTAGTCATTAATCTTTGTCTGCAATATTCTAAGGAAAATAATATGGGAGGAATATAAATGGGTAATTTATAAGGTTCTAATTCAAACCCATAAATTCTAATTATAGTAAATTCCTTGAAAA
>ML778415.1:1147121-1157392 GCA_009831015.1 Picea engelmannii
CTCTATCCTTTTGTCTTCCCCTGTTCTCCATGTTCAACGCATTACCTAATGTCTCACCTGTGATTTTCCGTCACATTTCCTCACTAAGGATAACACCAACAACATCATCAAATTTTAAAGTATTTGAACCAGAGACAAAGTTACTTACAACCATGACTAAGCCATTCCAACTTTCTGGCAATGAGCACAAGATTAGAAGAGCCCTGGCCTTATCATCAAAGTCCATTTTTACAGAACTTAGTTGATTAGTAACCGTATTAAATTCATTTAAATGATCTGTAACAAACCCACCTTCTGACATCTTCATATTAAATAATATTTTCATTAGAAATACCTTATTGGACGCCGAGGGATTTTCATACAATTTAGCCAATGCATCCATTAGATCCTTCATTGTCTTTTCTTTCGAAATATTGAAAGCTACCGACGCTGCTAGGCTCATCCGTATCGTTCCTACAGCCTTTCTATCAAGAATCTCCCATTCTCCATCCTTCATAACCGTCGGCTTCTTTTCTATGCCTCCCAATGGTAGGAATAAATCCTCTCGATATAAATAATATTCCATCTACATCTTCCATAATTGGTAGTTTTGGCCATTAATTTTTTTGACCCTAAACTTTCCATCTTCTGACATAGGTCCCACTTGAACCAAGAACCCTCTTTTCCTGTGAGTTACCTTTCGCTCTAATACCAGTTGTTAGAAAAACAGGATCATGGAGCAATAAAATAAAACAAATGCGGAAATATAAAACAGAAGATACACAATACAATAGAGACACATATATGAGTGGTTCACCCAGTGTGGGCTACGTCCACCAGAGAAATTGCCAGGTCCTTACTTTTGTATAATTATGTTCCTTTTTCCAATGACCAACCTTCAACCCTTTTTAATAGGTCAAGCTCTAATATAGGAGAATTACCCAGACATAAATTCAACATTTTAGCTACACTTTCTGGGGATATAGAACAAACATTCTTCAGGCCGTTGACTGAAAAGATAAAATGATTTTACTCATGATAAATCTTCGTGAATGTATGGACGAGTTTAGGGTCTCTATAAACTCGAGGGATGAGAGTTTCAAAAAAATTACTCTTACAGATCCATGCATGTTCAAAATTTTCCTAACGTTCTTGGTTAATAAGATTTATGATTTTAATGGAAGACTCAGAACTCATTAATATATCATAAAAATCACCTAATACATCACTAATTACTTGGTTATCTTCTCCCAACGATTCATGCGAAATATTTTTCTTTCTAGTCGATATTATGTTCTTTCTTTCACAGTATGATCTTTAAAATCGAAAAATGTGAATTGGGTTTTGATTTCTTACCTTTTTTTTTTGGTAAGAATGGAGGGAATTTAACTTTTACCAGTATCATATCTCCTCTCATAGACTCTCCCAAGTGAATGATGACCTAACCTTCCACCCTTTATGTAATTAGTATTATTTCAATGACAAACACATGCAAAGTTAATTGGATTTAAGGAGTTAATGTGTGAAATTTCAGTCAACTGATGTAATGTTCTGTAACTTTAACTGTGAACGGTAAGTGGAATCCATGTGTCACTACCTGATTAATTTACATAATCCTTTAAATTCGGTGCATGTTTAGTCGTGAAAGGAATTTGAACCATTAGATCAAACTCTTACATCACCGTTAGATTTTTGAATGTGAAAGTGTCGTTAAATGGTGGTTAAGTTTGAGACCATATTTAATTAGGGTCGTCAATCTTGACAGTTTTAGAACCATCATATCTTTCATGTATCGACTAACTAATTAAATCATGGGTAACTTCATTTCTGAAAACAATTAAGAGTCATCTATCACATTAATTTTGGATCATTAGATCTGTATGGTATGAAATATGTGATTAACATGATTGCAACTTTATACACGAGAGTTAATCCTACTCATTTATTTTACAGTTTAAATTACGTCTAGATCTGAGTGTGGTTAACTTAGAATATTATAATAAAGATATTTTATAATTGAATAGAATGAGCTAATAAAATGAACCGAACTAGGTAATAACTAGAGAAAAAGTTTTCTTTTTTTCTCGAAGGAATCAATGATCAAATTTAGTTACAACATCTTGGCTCCAATTGGGGATGACAATCTTGTGTGAGGTGTCAAGAACTGCAGACTAGTTCCACCAAATTGGGCATGGAGTCATTTCATAATTAATATGATAATTTGTTACCCGTTAGATCTATCTGTTATTCATGGGAAAATTCCAAGTGAGAATTAAATCCATATCTAATGATTAAATTTAGAAACCGTACTTTCGTAAATATTTGTACATTATTTCAATAAATTCACTGATAATGGAGGGGAAATAATGTCCAATATTATGGTCATAATTCTTGTTATAGAATTCAATTAAGTTTTCTAAAATTTATACCTTCTGTTTAAAATAGCGAAAAGAAGGAGGCTTTCAATGTGAGTTCTTCCAATATTGAGAACAAGAAAGAAGATTCAAAGGAATAATCTATCTAGGTTAAGTATGAGGAAGGTGATCCTAGAACAAGAACGAGGTATGTAGCATGGGTTCGTCGTAATATTACTCACATCAAGCCATCAAGATGGATGAGGTTTCTAGTATGTTATAGGATGTGATTTTGAAATAGGACTCTCTTGAAAACAAGGTTGATATTTTGCTGCATCAAGTAGTGCATTTATGACATGATGTTCACCATGTAGGTCTCTAGGGTGAAACATAGAGTGACCCCATTTATATTTCTAATTAACCTGGGGGCATTATAATTACATTTTGAAAAGAAGTTGTATGAATAGTATTTACATAGATTTTCTAAAAGACTGTATTTAAGGCAACATAACCCATAAATTTTGGACCTTTTATTTCAAATGATGTCAATATCATATTTATAATATGGGTTATGTTTATTATTTATATGTGAACAATTTTATTTATAACAAATAAAGTAAGCTTTATATATAAATGTTATTCCTTTTTACACACTGTATATTTGGATATAATTTCTCTGATTTATTTATGTCAATATTGTATTTCTTTGGGGTTACCTTTTATATTATATTTCAATAATCCAAAGAACACAATTAACATCTTGGATACAACGATATGGTTAAAAATATAGTCTCCCTTCATATTTAAAATATATGCATGCGAAATCTGAACATACTAGTAAGATAATATAAAAGAATGATGATATTATGATTGTTGGTTTCTTCCAAAGATTTCTTGTAAAAAATGAGAAATTTCCAAAGATATCAAGTTAAGACAGAAAGAAAATATGAAGAGTTGGTTGTATAATAATTGAAACGTCCAATTAAGCTCAAGTCTTGAAACAAAGACCCCATGTATAAAACTTTATATATATATTTAAAGATCCTTTCAACATAAAATTCTAATAGTTTGGTGTTGCTCCATTTCCAGTGAGCGTCGATAGCCTCGATGGAGACACCCCAACATCAGAGGCCTTGCTTCGCTTCTAGCGAGCGTCCATAGCTCTGACAGAGATACATGCATTTCCCAACTGAATTTCCTTTCACCATCTTGATTATTTTATTTTATTTACTTGAAATATTCTTTATTCATGCGGAGATGGAGGCAATTAGCGTGTTTTAAAACACAAGGGATGATATATGTTGGTAGATATAGTCCTTAAATATTGGGTAGATTTTGTAGTTTTATTTGATAAATAGGTATCTAAGAGTCGAACTAATTGTATATGGATTGTCAAAACTGTGTCAATCAGAGCTAGATATTTTCAATGAATCTATATATGATAATCAATGAAAAATTTTGTAACAGACAAGAATTTAGTGAAAGAGAAACAAGCAAAGTGTTTCATCATCTTCATATTTATAGTAATGAATGTGTGAAAAGCATCACATATAACTTGAATGTTTGCATATCATAGTAATGAACAATGTAATATCCAAGAAGAGAAGATGTAAGTCTTTGATATTAAATAGAATAGGTCAAAGATGAAATAGTCTTTTATTCATATTTTATATTTTTGTTTTTTGTTTAAGAAAGATGTTCATTTGACGGTATGTACAATGGGATTTAAAAAAATTTCAATAATTTGTGAAAGTTTTTAGGAAACACCCATTTACAGGTGCTCGTAAACTTTCACCTTGAATATTTTTCAATGAAAATGCATTTTCCACTTAATATTATCAATGATGAAGGGCTTGCACCATAAAATATCGAATTTTCCATGTTTACCAGGATCTTCCCTTCTTTTGTCCCATTTTAAATCTAAATCATAAGGTTGGAAACTTCGTTCTTTAGCTCTTTTATCAAATAATTGTTTCATTTGTTCCCAATAAGCTTTATGTTCTTCATTAACTATTTCTTGCGTTTCATGAACTTGAATTAATTGGTATATTCTTCTTTGTAAATCATTCATTTCTTCATGTATATTGAAGGATTTTCATTACAGGAGTTCCCAACTAGACACGAAGTATGGAATTAAGTCCATAAAATTAGTTGGAAAGGCGAAGTACTAGTTTCTCTCTTAGTACTTATCCTATTTTCCTAGAGTGCATACTTTGATTGGGAGTCCCAATTCCTTTTATTTTTTCGTAGGATTTTATTAATAATTTTAACTAAGTTCTTGTTTGTAGACTCTGCAATTCTATTACGTTGAGGATAATAATCAGTCAGATGTCTTAAATATGCATGGTTGTCACTATAGAAATCTATTAATGCAACAGAATAAAATTATTTAGCATTGTCTGTTATGATCTTCATAGGACATTGAAACCTCGAAAAAATATGTTCTTCAAGTATTTTTTTCACCACTTTTTCTGTCATGTGATGTATAGGGATAGCCTCGACCCATTTTGTAAAATATGCAGTGGCGGTTAGAATCCATCTATGTTTTCCACTTAATGGTGGATGAATCTCTCCAATAAAGTCAATTCCCCATTGTTGAAATGGAGCTTGTACTTTAATTGATTTGAAAGGTAAAGGTGCTAATTTTTTCTTTCCAACAAATAATTGACATTCTAAGAAAGATCTCACTTTCTTATTCACCATAATGAATGTCCTCCTCTGTTATTCTGTAGTTTGACTTGATCCATTCCTCCCTCATATATTTATTTGCTTATATTTACATATGATGATAGTCTTCCATGAACCGCGCAATCCGTTTATAATTCTCTACCAGTTGTGGTGAAATCCTTGGTGTATCCTAAATACATTTCCTTATATATATAGAATTTAATGTTGTTGTCCAGCTGTTGTACCTTTTTTGTTGTGTGCCACAAGTTCTGATACTTAGCGATCAAGCACGACTTGCCTCTTGTACCCAAAAACTACGCATCCTATGTATCCTTCCACGCTGCTAACATGATCAACAATAATAACTAGGAATAGTGGAATTCCATTCCCTTTTCCTATGGTTCCGCACAATCTAGCAGGAACTGGTTAAGTAAAAATGACGCCCAACTCATTGATACACATTCTATACACTTCTTGACAACAACTATCATGTCTTTGGGTACTTGGTATTTCCTGCATTTTGTTAGTAACTTGCACGCCAATGTCTGCATTGAAAATAATAATATTGGGTCACATATACTTGGCATATCCAACTTACGCACACCTCTAACTGTGTGGAATTTTTCCCTCATGGCCTCTGACATAGTCCTCTCATTCTTTATGTCTGTGAACAACAATGTGGGATATTTCCCTTGTGTCGGTAATCCTGTAATTCACACAATTAGATCTGTGTGTATTCAAATCATCCTGTCTAACCATAGATAGTCACCATGCACATAGGTTAATAACATCTTGACACATGCATTAATATCTAATCTCCTGCCAAAATGTGGGATGTTAGACAGATTTAATAGGCCAACTCACTCTAACCCCCTAGCCCAGAACTTTGTCTCAACTATGGGCAGGTATGTCCTTCTATCAGCTTTCATCTCCAAATAGTGTTGCAGCACAAGTTCAAAGAACTTTGTCATGTCTGTGATGTTGTGGTCCATGTATTTCAATTGTGACGCCTTGCCTAGCATATCCTCATCAACGATGCCCCCAGTTGGGATTGGAGGTGTCAACAATTTGTACTTGGACTCCTTCTATAACTTTACTGGTTTGGCATCGACCTTCCTCGGTGGAATTTATTCCCTTAAAAACCTTGGCTACGACGAGGACACTCCCAAATTATCTTCAATATCTGGTAGTGCTACCACTGCTCTAGTCCGTGATTTCTTCTGTTCCGACACTGCTTCCTTTGGTGGTGCGATTTTTGCAATATTGTTACCTGTGAAAAATATCTTGGCTCTGTAACTTTTCTTAGGGCTCTGTAACATTTCTCTCAACTCTATAATGTTTCTCTCGACTTTCTCTATTCAATGAAACTCAAAGAACAATATTGTTGGTTCGTTGACCCTTCAATGGATTTTGTACCCCTTTGACAATTGTCTGGTTTCCTTCCTTCCTGAATTAACTGTCTAATCCAATAGTATTGTACAGTCCATACCCTCTTTAAAGATGCATTAATTCCAAATCCTTCACCTAATTTCCACCTTGATCTACCAGGCTGTCATGATCTCCACCGACTTTTTCCATTTGTGGTAACGCGTTTCCATGTTGTGTTTTCATTACTTCTTTTTAAACATCATTTCTTCTCTTTAATTCCCTCAATGGTATTTATCCATCCTCTTTTGCATAGTTTTCTAGATTACTGACTCGTTCACTGCACATTTTTTTCTTTTGCATGTATCTTTCTTCCTCTGTGCGTTTTTTTCTCTTTGTGCATAACTCAATTCTTCGACGTACTTACTCTTGTTGTAACTCACTTAGTTTTTTCCACTTTATATTTGATTTTCTTTTTCTTTTTCTACCTTTTCTCTCTTTTTCTTTTTCTCTTTCTTACTATAAGACACTACTATGGTACATAGGCTCTTGCATAGCTTATACTAGTGCATGGACGATCAATCTTCCTTATAGAGTTTCAACCGACTTCCATTCACCAGTCCTCCCAATACTTCACCATTCAACGTTTCTAGCTACATAGCACCTTCTTCTGTCACATACTTATTCACATAAGGACCTAGCCAATACATCTTAAACTTCCCTGGGTGCTGCATGAACTTGTTGTCATATAGCAACTTCAATTATCCCCTTTGATTTTTTTTTGTTTAATATGCCTATCATGCCATGTTTTTTCTCTTTCCTTCTGAACTTCCTGGTGGAATCCTATGACAAATTAGTCTTCCTTGAGCTGTAATAACTGTGAAAATATTTTCTCTACTGCACTAGAGTCATAAATATCAATGATCATTGTGACGCGCAAGATCAACATAATAAATTCCATTGGCATCATAGATTCTTTCCCAAATACCAACCTAAAAGGTGTCTGTCATGTTATATTTTTTCTTGTGATCCTATATGCCCATAATACTCCAGGGATCCTTAAGTCCCAATCATCCCTTCGTACATTGTAGATCTTTGTCAGATCAATTTCTAAAATTTTATTGAAGGCTTCTACTGTCCCATTTTCCCGAGGGTGATATGGAATACTCCTCTAATGGTGAATTTGAAATTCCTCAATTAATGCTGCAATCGTATTATTCAGGAAATGTGTTCCTTGTCACTCAACAAAATGCGCTAACATCCAAATCTTGTAACTACATTCTCAAAGAGAAATTGTTCAATAGTATTTGCACTACAATCTGTGATTGGTGTTTCTTCTTCCCATCTGGTCAAATTCTTTGTCATAGTTATGATATACCTATCCCCTGATCTTCTGGCTAGTGGATTGATTGGTCGAAGGAAGTCTATTTCCCATTTATAAAAATATACAACGTAACCTATGGATGCAATGGAATATCATCCCTTCTTGATGGATTTCCAACCCTTTGAAAAACATCACATGCCTAGCAATATTCTTTAGCATCCTTGTGAAGTGTGGGCCACTAGAGCCCTCTGCACAGAGACTTATGCATGGTTTCTTTACCTGCATAGTGTCCTCTTGCAATAACTTCATGTTCTTTTTAAAATATCATTGGACTTTCATGATCTAACACACATAGTATTAATATCCCATCTGCACCTAACTTGAATAAGTTTCTTGCAATTAGTTGATAGTCCGTTGCTTTAACAACTAGTTGTATATTTTGCATAACTATCATGTCTGATGGAGCCATTCATGTACTTAATAATTGCACAATGTCTATGAAGTAGTCATCCACCATTGTAACTTCAAATAGATGCACATCCGGTAGGATATCATCTAGATTCCCTGCATCTTCCCCTGATAGAATGCACAATAAGTGATCTAGTCCTGGATTCAATTTTCCTGGATTAACAATGACCTCAAAGTCATATTATTGGAACAAAAGTAACCATATAAAAATTATTCCCCCAAAACTGGATTTTTCACTAAGTATCTTAGTGTAGAATGGTTTGTATGCATATTGAAATGAGAACCCAGTAAATAGTGTCTAAACTTCTGCAGTGCATATACCATTTCCAACCTCTCTCATTCTGTTGTAGTGTAGTTCTTTTTTGTTGTTGATAGCTTATTTCTTGCAAATTCAATTAGCTGGTCTAACTCTCCTTCCCCTGGATGAGATAATAATTCTCCTAAAGCTATGGACGATGCATCCACATGAACATGAAATTCCTTCTTCCAATATGGGAATATCAAAATTTGCGCAGTCATTAACTTCTACTTCAATGTATCCAAATTTTTCTGGAAATCCTTATTCCACTATAATTTAGCTTATTTCTTGAACAACTTCTCCATAGGTGTTTTAATCTGTGCATATCCTTTAATAAAATTCTTGTAGTATCATGTTTGGCCCAGGGTTTCTCTTAACTATTTTACTAATGTAGGAGAGGTAATTCCAAAATCACTGCAATATTGGCAGGATCCACTAGTAAGCCCTACTTACATAGAACATAGCCTAACAAAATTCCAAAGGGAACATAGAAAACACATTTCTTTAAGTTCAATGAAACCTAACATTGTCTACACCTATCCATCATTAATATGAGTACTTCTATATGATATTTTAATAGACTAAACACAATCCAATAATCTAGATAAACTTCAAGGAACTTATGAATAAACTCCTTAAAAGTTGTGACAACTACTCTCCAAAATATTTCTAGTGCATTCTTCAACCCAAAAGGAATCAATGTGTACTGGTAGCTTCCCCACTCTATCACAAAGGTAGTCTTATGTTTGGTTTCATGCGTAATATCTATATGGTGATATCTTAAGAATCCATCTATGAAAGAGTAGGCCTTCTGCCCCCCTACATTCTCTAATACTTCATCTATAAAAGGTGTCAGAAATGGATCTTGCAGAAATGAATCATTCAACTTTCTTAGGTCTACAAAAATTCTGATTCCCCATGTTTTCTTGTCTTGCACTACCATTGGACTTATCCATTCTGATTCTACTAATGGTTCAATGATTCATGCTTCTAACATTCGGTCTATTTCATCCTTCACCTTCTATTTATACTTCAGATTTAGTCTATAGGGTCTCTTTCTTATTGGCTTAGCATATGGTTTCAAAGGGATCTTCATTTCTCCTAACTCAATAGCTATCCATTTCATTTTTTAAAACATGGTTGGGAATAGATCATGATACTCACGCAATAAGTATGCAATCTTTTCCACAACTTCATCATTCTAGTAGTCTCCTATCTATGCAAACTTTGGATTCTCTTTTGTTCTGGTATTTACCTTTTGTGTCCTTAGTGGCTATTCATATGCAACATATACAAGCTATGGAATTTCTACTGTGTGTTCCCCCTTAGTTTTAGCTACTTGTATATTTCTTGGATCTTCCTCATCCTGATTTTCTTGAGTAACATTATAGCATTCTAGTAACTCATGAACTGTCATAGAATCTCCATGCGCACTGCACATAGGTACTACATCCATTGAATCTTCTACTGAAAAAATATTGTTTCTAATAACTTGCAAAGTTGAATCTACCAATGGGGATTCATTTTACAAAGTAAGTGTTACCTTAAACCTTTGAGTTATCTCATCCCAGTTAATTTTTTCTCTACACATTTTTAGTTGTAGGTACTAGTTCTTGTTGGAAGATTGATTGTTGTCATTGATGTCAACCCTAGTCATGGGTTTTGGACCGCATGATTGATAAAGGTATTTGTACATGAAGGAAAATGCACATGCATATACAACACCCATGAATGGATAGTATACATCATGTTGTTTCCGGTGGTATGTGGCATGTCACATGGATCCTCATGGTTGAGGAGAAATGAATTTTTGAAG
>ML778415.1:1194837-1218004 GCA_009831015.1 Picea engelmannii
AAATTCGGTAAGATTGTATTGGTGGTCTCTTTTTTCACCCCATTGATTTAAAAGGGTTGTTTCCAATTATTTTCAAGTCTTAATACTATTAGTAGGTATATTTCAAAACCAATATTGTGCATCACCTTCGAGGCTTTACACAAACAATCTAATATATACATCTTATTCTAAAACTCTGAGATTATCAGAATAATATCGAAAAGAGGCAATCTGGTATTCAAAATTGACGTTTGTTTGACCATTATACCTGGGTAATTCTTCTATATACTTATTAGGTAATTCATGTAATTGTTGACGAAGTACCAAAGGCTAGTAGTAGGCATTGACCTAGTGTTGGACTTGAGGTGGCATAGTTACTTTCGAATAAGGTGGTGATTTATTTTCAGTCTTAGGAGACCGCCTTGGAGAGACATGACTTAGGATAAATGAAACCATTCCAAAAGGAGTACAAGTAAAAAAGTGTTAGAAATATCCACCAAAGGAATATTATCAACCAAAGGAGAACCACATTTTCTCCAAGGTGGGGTTTTATATTCGAATTGATTTTCAATGTACTCAACTTCTTGAATTTCAATATCTTTGACCTCAGGAGAACCTAATGAATAATATCCTACCTTTCGTCATCTGTTTTCCTGTGAAACAAGTTTCCTAGGGTCAGACATAGGGGTAGTATGTTGTGTTCTTTGATGATAACTAGTATTTCTAAAGTTATTCTCCATATTTACTTATTAAGGTGAAAATATTAAGTTAAATATTTTCAAAGATAAAGAAAACGTGAAATTCTGCTCCATTCACCTGTGAAGCAAAATGCATATCATTTCCCAGAAAATAAATAAAGACTAGAACAATATTGCTTGAACTCTATAATGTAGTCCCTTAAGAAATGAGAAACTTTAAATACTTACAGGAGTCACCATTCTTAATTTCAATGGACTTGTGGGTTAGGTTGATCTTGATCGTCTTGCTGAGCAAGAACGTGCCAAGAATGTTCCAATTTTGCTCGATTCCTTGCATTTTGTATGGTTAACTTGTACAAATGATTTAAGATACTTCTTTGATAATCCAAACCAAAACGAACATGAGGTTTTACATGATTAGGTAAATTCATAAATATCACTTAATCAAACTCCAAGAATACAATATAGAGATCCCTTTAAAACAATATGAATTTCTATCCCCGACAACAATGTTAGTTAAGATGTTGTTCCTCAGGTTGTTCTTACTAAAGAACAATTCCAAGGCACCCAAAGAGGCCCTTTAGAAGCCTCTTCCTTCCTTAGGATCTCTTAGAAAAATATATGAGCCATAGGGGGTATCTGTTGTACAATCAAATATGAAAGGTAGGTAATATTTTAAAACAATATCATAATCAATCGGAATATTCAATAGCATCAGTGAGGTAATGAAACAAGGAAACTATATCCAATGAATATTAGAATATATCAATAAAAAAATATGTTAGGTCACTTCAAATCATAATAAAATAAACCAGATCCAACCACTTCATGGTTAAGAAGCATGTTCTCAAAGATAAATTGATCACAAGAAAACATATGAAAGGAAATAACTAGTGCCATTACATAAAGACTCCATGAAAAACATCCACATGATATACAATAGTGAATACCTGGTATATTAGACTAACAAATATCATTCATATAAAATCTCAATAGAAACATAATGTCAAGCTAACCCTATATGTTCACTTGAAAACCATCATTCTAAAATGAATAAAATTCAAAGTAAGATCATGTCAACCCAATGAAAAAGATTCATATGGTAATAAAACTTAGATAGATAGTCTCCAATCAAAGAAAAATCACTTGGAATTAAAGTCAGTACTTCATTTTCTAACTATTGTGCTCGAATAATATTGAGTTTACCAAACAAAGATTCAATCTTTTCCCAAGCTTCATCGGGGTTATCAATTTCTTTAAGGTGGAACCTTAAATCAGGAGAGATGTACATTCCAATTAGTCCACATTCTTCATCAGTGCTATTAGTCCATTTTACTTTCTTATCAGCATCAGTGGGTTCTTTTTCCTTTACCATGGTAATTTGGTACAAACCTTTACTTCTTAATAAATCCTCCATATGAGATTTCCATTGGAAGTAGTTGGTGTTGGTAAGAAAACGATTACTGGAAGAATCCATATTAAATATGTAGATAATATGGATTTAAAAACTAAAATTGATGATCTAGATGGAAATATCTCGAAAGGTTAGGCGGTTTAAAAAAAATGGCTCTACAAACGGACTTTGGATGTGAACGTTATGCCCTTTTTAAAAAAGGCATAAATGGTAACCAAAGGACCACGTGGTGGTGCAAGTTTCTTTATGAAGTGACCCACATGTATAAAGAGAAGTGGGGATCACTTTTACAATGAAGTCACTTTATAAAAGAAAATATGCATGCAAAATAAATAACTCTAAAGTAAAATATTGAAGCTACTTATAGTGATTCACTTTTATACTTGAAGTGAAATACACTTTACAATTGAGCATGAACTTTAAAAAAAAAAGTAACAAAAAGAGAGACTTGAACTCAAGGTCTCTTACTTAATAAGAAAATTTTTAACCAAATGGGGTAGAAAAACATATTGTATTGTTTAGCAAGAGGATTGGGGTTGTTGTTGTTGTCAGCCTTGGAGAGCATGTTAAATTTTTTTTTTTCACACAATAAAAAAATTTCTCTTCTCGATGATAACAAGGGTTAGATCTCGATTAGCTTACTTGAAAAATGCACCTTTTTCTACCCGTTTCTGATTTTTTGATATCACACAAGGCGTGGGGAAAAGAGAATACGCAGATCTAAAAGTGTAGCAACCCAGAAATAGACAATATAAAAATGAAATAAAACCAAAATAATACTTTGCAAAAATTTTAAAATGGTGTATTCAGGCTTTATACCTCTGGATTTCACTGAAATGGTAATATCTTGGGAAAAAAAAACTTTTCGAGTGAAACAAAAAGTATTCCTTACTGAAATGAATGCTTAGGACGCAATGGAATATCCATCTCAACCCAGAAATGTATGAAAATGGCAGAAAATGGAGATGAGGAAACTCAACTTTACAATCTCGATCTACAACAGGAGTGGGTCTTAAAACAGGCTCTGATACCATGTTCAACAACACCTTTAGTAACCACTCACACACCCAAATCAAATATCAACAAAACGATGTTTTGACGTGTTAAAACCCCTACGGGGAGACATCCACGCCCCCATACAACGCGGCCACTTGGAGCAGTTTATTTGTTAGGGACCTGACCCCTCACGTAGGTAGAATAATATATTTCCATGTAATAAAGGTCAATATAAATAAGTCCTAGCAATAAGGAAGAATAAGTCCAATGTAAGAAGACCTAATAGAAGCTTCCTCTTCTAGAAGGATCTTCCTCTAGATTGTTCTTTTGATAGACATATTTATTATAAATAGGAGTCAAGGGTATGAGAAGTTTTGTCTGGAATATTATTGTAATAGAGATCTTCTATGTTATAGGTTTCCCCCTCAAAGAGGCAAGTGAACATTTCTCTTAGTAATCAAAGTGCTCTTTCTGGTGTTATTATGGTATTATTATGGTGTTTTTTTCGTTATATTGTTGTTTATCTGCCATTTCTAGCTAATTATTTTTGTTCTGCATACTATTTATATCTAGAATATTACAAGTGGTATCAGAGCACCTTCCTCAAAAAAAAACTTGAGTTAAATGTTTTTTCAGGGTAGAGACGTATTTTGATGTCTTTAAGCTACATAGATATGTCATTATGTGCATAAACCCACGGTCGAGGATTCATACATGAAAGAAATACAAGTGGTACTTAAGTGAACATCTATTGCCACCCTTGTAACCCCTGTTGGTATCCCTTCGAGTGATAGCGCATCAAACAACAACTATATACAGATCAACCTAGATCTCCTCAAGCCCTCCATAGATAAATCGATCAACCTCCTGGAATGGTTACACGATCCCAAAAGTTAACATATGATACAACAATTGCAGGCCAATTCTCCAGTCTCCCAAGGGTACTCTTGGCTCAATGATGAGCTTCGATACAAAGGTCATTTGTATTTAAGTAAAAAGTCAAAACTTCAATCCACAGTACTTTTTGAGATTCATGCTACACCCACTGTTGGGCACTCCGGATTTACCAAAACCTATGACTAGATCAAACGTTTTTTTTTTCTGGGATGCTACGAAATAGGACGTTCACAATTTTGTGGCTTAATGTGATGTGTGTCAATGCAACAAGGGAGAAATAGTAAAATCTCCTGTCACAATACAACTGCTTCCGATTCCACCTGCTATTTGGCAAGATATCTCTATGGATTTTACTGTAGGCTTACCTAAATCAGACAATAAATTAATCATCATGGTGGTAGTTGATCGTATTTCCAAGTATGCTCATTTCTGTTCTCTTCAACACCCATTTACAACATCCATTGTGGCTCAACTTTTCATGGATCATGTCTTCAAGCTTCATGGCATACCTCATTCTATTGTTTATGATCACGACCCAACTTTCACCAACAATTTTTGGCAAGAACTGTTCAAGCTACAAGGCACCCAGTTGCATCTCAACACAACTTATCATCCCCATACTGATGGAAAACTGAAGTTGTCAAAAAGTGTTTGGAAACATATTTGAGGTGTTTTGCATTAGAAATGAAAAATGAGTGGTCTCAATGGTTACCGCTAGCTGAATGGTGGTACAACACTTCTTACCATACAACTACCCGCAAGACTCCTTTTGAAGTGGTATATGGAAAAAATCCACCTTCAGTTCTCTCGTATTTTCTAGGTGTCTCGAAGGTCCAGGCGATTGACCAAACACTTATAGTTCGAGAGGATATTCTCCGTACCCTCAAAGAGAATTTGGACATGGCCCAAAATTGCATGAAGCAACAAGAAGATCAAGGTCGTTCTGAACGTCAATTTTTAGAAGGAGATCAGGTGTTTCTTCAACTACAACCTTACAAGAAAAATTCCCTCAACGATAACCATTGTCATAAACTGGCACCCAAATTTTATGGTCCTTATACTATTCTCAAGCGTGTGGGACAGGTGGCCCATCAGTTAGCTTTGCCCATTCATTCTAAGCTCCATCCTATTTTTCATGTTTCTTGCTTAAAGAAGGTGATTGGAGATAAGTGCCAAACTCAAACCAACCTTCCCGAGTTGGATGAAGAAGGCTCAATTTGGCTACAACCACAAGTAGTTTTGTACCAGCATGAGAATCGTCTACGTCAATGAACCATCACGAAAGTGTTATTCCAGTGGAAAGATACAACTCCAACATATGCCACTTGGGAACCAACTACCATTCTGCAACAATTTACTCATCTCAAGCCTTGAGGACAAGATTGTTTTTAAGGGGGAGGCCATGTTAGGGACCTAACCCTTCACATAGGTAGAATAATATATTTCCATGTAATAAAGGTCAATATTAATAAGGCCTAGCAATAAGGAAGAATAAGTCCAATGTAAGAACACCTAATAGAATCTTCCGCTTCTAGACGGTTCTTCCTCTAGATTGTTCTTTTGATAGACATATTTAATATAAATAGGAGTCGAGGGTATGAGAAGTTTTGTCTAGGATATTATTGTAATAGAGATCTTCTCTTCTAGAGGTTTCCCCCTCGAAGAGGCAAGTGAACATTGCTCTCAATAATCAAAGTGCTCTTTCTGGTGTTATTCTGGTATTATTTTGGTATTATTGTGGTGTTTTTTTGGTTATATCATTGTTTATCTGCCATTTATAGATAATTATTTATGTTCTGCATATTATTTTATATCTGTAATATTATATTATTAATGAAAAATAAAAATATTATAGAGAGATTTTACAAGAGAGTTTCTCACAATCGATCATCGGAAAATGACACTCCGTGCTCTTTCAATAGATATCATGGACCAATCGGGTGTTAAGCCACAGATCAATGATCGTTAAGATCGAGGAGAATATGAACCTTCATATCAATCTATGTCGGGAACATATCATGACCGTTAGATTTCGTAACTAAAAATGCATACTAAAGAAACACACTTTTTCCTAACAACACATTAGACCAAGTAGATCTTAACTAACTCCTAAGTGTCTAAATATCCTAACAGTTTTGATGCAAGATGATCGAGTGATCGCTTACATTTCAAGGAAATTGAGAAAGAATTAAGAGAACTATGCAACGCATGACTTGGAGTTATTGGCAATTGTATATGCCTTGAGAGTTTGGAACATTATCTGATTGGACAAAAATTTTAATTAAAAAGAGATCATTGTGGATTGCAGCATATATTTACGTAGAGTGACTTGAATGCACGACATGGACGTTGGTCAGAATTACTTAGAGAATACGAATTTGAGATTACTTACATTAAAGGAACGATGAAAAGAGTGTGATATGCATTGAGTGGGAGACCACGCATATTCTCGGTAATACCTCTTAAGATGAATCTTCGAGAAAAGATTCTAGCCTTACAGATAGACAATGACTGGTACAAGGAAGTTAAGAATAATATACAAAAATATAGTATGATGATACCGAGGTACAAAGGATATTCTTTAGACAATGATGGATTGCTGATATTTAACAGAAAAATTTACATACCACCCAATGACAAATTAAGAAGTTTGATATTGAGTGAAGCTCATCGAGCAGTGTACATGGCTCATTCGGGAGTCACGAAGATGAAAAAATACCTTAAGCCTTTGTTTTTCTAGAAGGGAATGAAACAAGACATAGTTGGTTATGTGATGATATGTCTAGAATGTCAACAAGTGAAGGCTAAACATAGACATCAAACAGGATTGTTACAACCACACGTTATTCCTGAATTGAAATGGGAAGTAATTTCGATGGAATTTATCTTTGGATTACCACTGATGACAAGGAGACATGATTCAATTGTTTTGGTGGTTGACACTCTGACAAAGAGTGCACACCTTATTCCAGTTCATACGATGTATCAGGCACCAAATATAACCATATTTGTTTTAACAAGATTGCGAGGTTACATGGATTACCAAGAAGGATCATATCCGATCGGGGATTGGTGTTTACAAGACGGTTTTGGACCCATTTCTAAGAAGCCTTGGGAACACAACTAAACTTTGGCACATCATATCACCCAGAGATAGATGGGAAAACAGAGAGAATAAATCATATTTTGGAATATATGTTGCATTTGTATGTAATGGACCAACAAAACGTTGGGAATATTTCTTACCACTAGTAGAATTTGCATACAACAAAAACTATCAAAGTATGATTAAGATGGCACCGTTTGAATTTATTTACAGATGACCGTGTCAGACGCCATTGAGTTGGGATTGACTTGAGGATAGGGTCCTAGTAGGACCAGAGGTGATCCAAGAAATGGAATAACATATGCAATCGATAAGACAAAGGATTAAAGAAGGGAAATATTGGTAGAAGAGCTATGTTGATGTGCACCGCGTTGACCATAGTTATGAGGTTGCCGATAAAGTTTTCTTGCAGTTAAAACTGCACAAGAGTTCGATCAAGTTTGGAAAGGGTGATAAACTCTTTCCTAGGTTTGTGGGACCTTTCGAAGTTTTGGAAAAGAAATGACCCATGGCCTATTGATTAGCCTTGTCTGATTCCTTAAGGCGTATGCACGATGTATTTGATGTATTTGTTTTAAGACATTATATTAGTGATCCTTCACATGTTATTGACATGATTTCTTTGCAGGTTTCAGATGAGGATGATCTCATGGCATAGCCAATCCGCATTCTATACCATCGCATTCGATAACTATGCCATCAAATAGTCGATCAGGTCAAGGTCCAGTGGGACAACTATAGTCCACACTCGACCACTTGGGAGGACGCATACGAGATGCGCCAACAATTTCCTTACTTTTTTTATGAATTAGACATATAGATCTATGTCAGATACATTTATTTACTTTCTTTTATATACTGTACAAAACTCAGGATGAAGTTTAAAACAAGAGGGGGTGTATGTAACAACTAGATCTAATGAGCATACTTTTATTGACTTATTCTTTGAGGAAACTTGCGTACAAGTGATCCGGTTATGGTATATTATGATTTCATTTCACTTATGGGTTATATATATGACGACGATGATGTGTTGTGACTTATTATTATTTTGATGCATGTATATTGGAAGATGTTATTGATGAGTTTTCCTGAGTGTGCAGGACACATGACAAGTTAAGGATGTCGATGGCATCAATGGGATTCCTTGGACTCCGGATTGAGTCAGGGAGAGGATTGTATTTGTTTTAGTATTTAATTATTATGCACATATTATGTATAATGGATTTCATTATGATTTATGTATACATATTTTTGATATGGTTTTTGTCAGTGGATACAGGCTTGACGATGCTTGCTAATACGACTCACATAAGGAGTAGAGGGGCCATGCACATAAACCAAAAATTTGAGGGAGAGTTGTGGCAACATCCCTATCATAGACTACTAGCACTCTCATCGTGTTATGAATGGTAGGTTAACGATTACCTAGTTCAAGAGGTCCACGATGTTGTGAGGGTGGACTGAGACAGTTGTTCATGAAGATTTCTAAGGGGTGTGTAATAAGGAGAAGTCCTTATTCCTTAGAAGCCCTTGGTCTCTCGCAAGGTCGACCAAGTGCAGTGTTGACTCCAAGGGTCGGACAAAATTACAAAACAAGTCAAAGGCAAGTGGCACCCTTGGAGCAGGAAGGCGCGTCTTGAAGGGCATGTCGCGTAATTAAGAACTTTCGTCAATAAATGTAGGTGTCTTAGAAAACATTTTAAATCATTAGACCTTGTTAGAATAAAATAATTAATGAAACAATAAGTTATTGATTAGAAATTCTAACAAAAGTCTAAGACTAAGTCTAAGTTTGAATTTAAATAAAGGACTAAATGAATTATGACATAAGTTAAAAGATTGGAGAATAATCAAACTCTAGGAAAAAGGGAAATAATATAGAAGGGTTGGATAAAAGACACATGTGTGCATGAAATTAGTATAATGGATTTTTAAAATAGAAGAAATAATAATACGAGATAATATGAATACTCATAGAATAGTATTTAGAGTCAAACTACACTAAGTCTAATTAGAAGAAGACTCATAATTAAACTCTAACTAAGATCTAGTTAGGAAACAATCATTAAATGAGAATTTGGGGATTAAAGGGACAACTAAGAGAGAAAATAGGAACACTTTGGGGAATGTGAGGGAAATTGACCTTTTTAAATTAAATAAATTTAGTAATTACTTGTGCAACTTGGGGAGAGTGTAACAAGTGTCTAGGTAATTAATCCAATTTAAATTAATTAAAAGATAATTAATTATGCATGAGGACATGTGTCATTGAGGATTTTTCTATAAAACAAATGTGGTAGAAGGGAAAGGGGACATACTTTGGATGGAAAGGTTATGCTTCCAAAATGTGTTTTGACTGTGTTTTACTTGTGAGAGTTGGGATACCAAGATTGTAAAAAGAGAGGAAGCTCTTCCTTGCGAGGAAAGTCTTGGAGCTAGTATTGTTTGTTTTTTGTGTGTGGCCCCTTTGTGGCTCGGGGGGCTGAGGGGGAAGAAGAGTACCCCTAACATTGGTTGGGAGGTACTGGTGAATTTTTGTTTATTAGCAAGCAAGAGAACAAAAGGAGGGAAAGACTTTGAAGAGAATCTTCATCTCGCAACCTTCATTGGTCCCGATAGTTTTATATTATGAATTTACTTTGTAGTGAAAGTATATTAGTATGTTAGATTGATATGGCCATTGTAGAATCACTAGAAGGAATGAATGCCATTTTGTTAAAATTTCTTCCTAACGATTAATAGTTACGATGTTTACAATTTTCAATTTTTGCTATAATTTCGAGCATTCTGAATTCTAAATTCAGAGGCTTAATCCCTTGTAAAACTCGAAATTATATTGTGTATGGTTTATATTTTAAAATTGTATTTTCATCCATATTTGAAGTTCATGCGATGGAATTTTTTAGTTGCGATTGTTTAAAGAAATTAATAGTGTATTGTTCACTGGTAAACTATGGAGTTATGTCCGATTTCGTATTCATGAGTTCTCTCTCAAATTTCGTTTTGAATCCTAAATCAACCCATATTGTGGGATCTCTGTTGAATTATACTCTAGATTCGAATTTTGTATCATGGAAATCTCTGCTGAAATTTTTGTTAGTTCAATTTCGTTTGTATTGGACCTTTGTTGAATTTGGTTTAAATCCAAAAATTTTCGTGTATTCTTTGTTGAATTTGTTGATAAATACGAAGTTAATAGTAGCGTGGAGTCTCTTTATTTTTTTTGTATTTTTAAATTCCAAAATTTTTGGAATCGTGGAATGCTTGTTTGAAGGTTTTTGGGAGTTTGACTTTTGTTTAACCTAGGTGTTAGCCCCTTTTTCCTTGACAATTTATGCATGTGACCACGGGCTAGAACCTAGAGTTGGCCCTAAAGGTGGTAATCAGAGCTCTAAGACTACGACGCTCTGAAGGTTTCTTCAACTTCAACACTCTTGTTCACCCAGAGTGTTACTGGACGAATTCATTCATAAGTGAGGTTGACAGATAGATGTAGGTTAACCCTATCCATCTACTTCCCTTCGTCAATGTTTATGAACTTAATCGAACGAATGGAGAGTATATGGTGGAGATCTACTCCGCAACTCCGGGATTTGGAATTTTTTTCAACTACAACGCATGTTACCTCCGAACTAGCGAAGGCCTAAACCCATAGATATGACGGTCCTTGTTTAACCATCAACAATGGCCAGGATTGACTCCAGGCTTCGAGGCTTTAAGAATTTTCTCACCAAAACAAATTCCACCCACAACCTCTCGAATGGCCAAATTATGAATACTCAGAATCTACGAAAACATGTACTCAATGACTGACGACCAGTATTTACTCAAGACTTCGAGACTCTAGGGGTACCTTAACTTTTAACAAGTAGTACTCTTTTTCACCGAAGTGTCGAACTACCAAAATTTCGGAGGACAAAGACTCAAAGATCTAATGGTCCTTGTTAGATCACTAGATCCACAACTATCCTTTACTCTGGGACTTCGAATCTTTTGGGTTTCTTAGCTCTTAGACAATTATGAATCAACTTGTTGAATCGCTGAACCACTTGAGATCCAATGGTTCACATTGTCCCAATGATCTATGGTGTAGATTCACTCCGGGACTTCGGGCTTCTGGGATTTGACCTCACTTACAACAACAAATTGAAAAATGTCGGAGCAACGAAGTCCGAAGGAGTCAGGGATTAACTAGCGTGCACCTCCCTTCTCATCAAATGATTGTGGGGATTTCAACTCCTCACGAACAAATCTTGTCCACCATTTTTTTTTAAAGGAATGTCATACTCCTAATGTTCCCACTTGTAACTCTACACGTGTTTTACATCCTGAGTCTTGCCACTTGTTTATATGAATTCCAATGCTCTCTTGCACCACCCTCCTGAACTCTGGACTTAAAGGGTTTCCTATGCACGTATTGTTCTTACTCTGTGTAGTTTTGTTTTTTTCTCCTAAGCTTGGTACTTTTAAAAGGCCCGTCTGTGTACCTATTGTTTGGCATTGTGGATACTTGGAACTGTGGTTCCCAGAAGAGAAAATTAGGGACTTAAAACTAGATTTTGAACCTTTCACAGAAGAAACAACACAGATATGCAGTTTCACTTCATTACATTATCTGTTAGTTCAAAAAGTTCAAAGTAAGCTTATAGTCTTCTCTCAGGGTTGAGAGTTATTCTCTTCTCTTCTTTTCCTCTTTTAAAATTTTATGTAATTCAAATATATACCTACATGGTTGTACCAGAGAGGGTTGTCACCCTTATTCCAAGTAAATTTGAGTACATTGAAACTGTCATTTATAATAGATTTCCTATTGAAGGTCTCTGGTTTTTACTATTAATTTTATGTCATGATATTATTGAAAATTTTGCTATCCCTTAAAATAGTAAGATAATGAATTATTGTAATAATATACATTTGTGTATGAAGTGGTGACCACATTACTAGATTTTATGTGTTTTTTAAGAAATTATAGTTAAGAATGCTGGGAATTATAGTTGAAATTCAAAATAGATTGAAGTTATGGGAGTTAGATGCTTTCTTGTTTCTCAGAACAGTCACAAGTCTTGAGAACTTAAATGGTGAAAATCAATCGGATGAATCCTAGACTTGAGAGTTGATTATGTATCTTGGAAGTACTAACCTTGCAGGACAGGTTGGGTGGGTAGATATTGTATTTTATCTTATGTGATGTGGCAGATCTCTAATACATTGAAGTTGTATGTAAATAATGTTGTGCAATGAGATGAATGAAATATAATGTGTATTACTTAAGTGTGCTAATATCATGTTTCACTTGTTTTGATGATGTAAAAAAAATAATATATATATATCACTTACTTATATGTCGTAATAGAGGAGTTGTTACAATAATGTTGGTACTATGTTGAGGTACACCATTGATGGTATAGGTTATGGTGCATTTTTGAAGAATGGTTTGGTATATATGTTGGCACATCGCTGATTTGCTTGGTGTGTCACAGGTTGTGGTACACGATTGATGTTTGGTATGGTACATGGTTGATGTTTGGTATGGTACATGTTGATGGTTTAGTACATAATTTGGTACATGGTTGAGAAACATATCTTGTGATGGTATGTTGGTGATATTGGTACATGCTTGGTAGAGGCATATGTTGGTGATGTTGGAAATCTAGCTGAGAGTTGTCCTTGGTATATGATCCATGTGATATAATCAAGTTGAGTATCGGTATTCAGGATTGGATAGATATATGTCACTAGATGAGAGATTAGATCATAGATTGGTTCAAAAAGTGGTTCAAAGATTGATTAAGAGACTAAATCAGAGACAGATGGATGATTTTGATAATGAAATATTTGAATTCTTAAACGTTGAATGATTTTGTATATGTCATTTATTTACAAGAGGAAGCACCAATGAACAAAAACTCCAAAAGGAAGTAGGTACATGAAGATCTACATTTGATCTGCACGACATCTTGCAGAGAAGTCAATAGTCAAAGAAGAGATCATAACAGTGAAGATAGGGGGAGCAGACCCAGAGAGAGAGTTACCATGTTGATTAGGATATCAAAGGGGGAGTAAGATAAAGATCCATAGAGAAAGAACAAAAAACGTGAAACAAAGAGAACGATCAAAAGCATAGAGACAAGGGGATAAGCACCAAAAAGGAGATACCCTTTTCCATTGATGTCAAAGGGGGAGAGAAAAAGAACAATTGAATAGGAGAGAAGAGAGAAATGACACATTTACAGGTGAGTGATGGTCATAAGAGGAACATGAGAATGAGTATGAATGTTTCCATCAATGCATTCCATTAGTGTTTCCATCAATGCCAAAGGGGGATATTGTTGGATAATTGGTTTGGATGATTGGCTGTCATTGATGTCAACCCTTGAATATTGATGCCAAACCTTGGAGAAGTCATGAATCCCCAGATATGTGGATGAGATCGTTGAACACTTGGTCATCATTTGTATGATTGAGATTGACGGTGGGTTAATTTTCATTGATGTCAGTTGATGTCAACAATTGTGTTGGATGCACTTGAATAATTCTGGTATCCCGGAAGGTATGGTCTTGGAACTCACAGTTGATAGAGGAATAAATACATAAATTTCAATGTATTTGTAGGTAATACTATCATATATGGATAGTAAATGTTATGCCATTTCTGATGATATATGGTATGACACATAGTTCCTCACGATTGAGGAGATATGGCTTTGTGAAGTTGGAGGAACCTCAAGAATAATCTAGAAGCTTCTAGAAGGTCATCAAGAAGCTTGACCAGTCAAAGTGGTTGCAACAAGAGATTAATTATTGAAAGATTAATTGTTAATATTAATAGTTGAAATACTAATTGTTATATTAATCATTCAATTGTTTAAAGATTGGTTGTCATTGATGAAACACTTGAACAGGAATTTAACACATTGCATGTAAAAAGGAGGTGTTAACAATTTGCATGTGAAATTAAAGGAGCTGTAAACAAAAGTTAACAAGTTTCATGGTGGTTACATGTTGAAGTAACTCTAAATAGAAGTTAACAAGTTGCATCAAAATTTAATAAGTTTCATTATAAGTTAACAAGTTACATCAGAAGTTAACAAGTTGCAGTTAACATGTTGCATGTTAGTTGCATGTACATGTCAATTGCATGTCATTATGAGATCCTCATTAAAAGACAAAAAATAATCAATTGAATGTGAATTATAAGCTTACAGGTCGGAGATCTGAGGTAGTGAGTCAAGGTCAGAGAAGTCCAGTGAATAAAGAAGTTTGTAGGAGCCGAGTGTACAGAGAAGAAGTTAAAAACAAAGTTTTCGTGAGTATATACATAGATTTCAGGACGAAAATCACGTACATCTGTGGGTTTAAGTAAAGAAAAGTGTGAATAACCGAGAGAAGAGTATACATGGCCACGAACATGTGAGGAAACATTGTATAAGATCATGGATCTAAAACTTAGTTCATCTTCAGGTTGAAGGTATGTCTTCTTTTGTGTGTATTATGAAGAAATCGAGAATAGGTATTTCTTAGTGATTCATAAGAATTTGATTTGGAGAATTCTCTTGTGGATCTTGGTATGAGGTATATGTGTTGCAGTCTTGATGAGATATCGATATCAGTAGCAACAACATAGATGTCAATAGAAACGACAGAGGTATTAGTAACAAAAGTAGCAACATGTGATCAGTTACATCAACAAAGGTAGTGACAAGTTGGTCTACACTTATATTTAAGGGCGGTTGAAAGGGGAAAGGAAAGGGGGTTGGATCCTCCTTCCAGTTGTAGCTACTAAATAGGGATTTGGAGATTCCTTAAGGTTGTATCCTAAGAATAGGGGGTTTGAGCCTCCTTCTAGTTGTAGCTGGTAAATCAGGGAGTTGGGGCTTCCTTCAGTTTGGAGCCTAATAATTAGGGGTTTGGAGCTTCCTTCCTATTGGAGCTAGAAAATTGGGAAGTTGGAGCTTCCTATAAATGTATTTCTTCTGACATATAAGAAAAACATTTTGTGGTTTTCTCCCGCATTGAGTTTCCACGTAAATCATGGTTTATTGTGTATTTGTGATTTTTTTTTATGCACTACTGATGTATATTATTGATGATAGATGATAAATTGTTGAATGGTAAATGATCAAGTTAATTCTTATATTCTCTTATTATATCATTGAACATTTTATATTGTGTTTAAAATTGATGTAAGTTTTCATATTGATTCACCCCCCCTCTCAATATTTCGACACTTAGAACAAGTATAATTCATCATTTTCAAAGATCAAGATGACATGACATTTCCAAGTTGTAATGTGATGAAAATAACCCTATTGTTGCATGTATGGAACATATCTGGAGGTAGCAACGTGCCAAACATATCTTGATGTCACAATGTGAAAAACATTTCATCTTGTTGCAATGTGACAAACCTACCCTATTGTCTTAATGTGATATTCACAACCCATTGTCACAATGTGACAAACATAGCCCGACATTGCAATGAGAAAAGCATACCCCATTGTCTCAATGTGATGTACAGAACCCAATGTTGCAATGTGACAAAGATAGCCCAACATTGCAATGAGATGAAAATTACCAGACATACAAATTTGAAAAACATAACCAATTGTCTAAATCTGACAAAAATATTCTAACTCCATAATGTGACAAAAGAGAACCTCTGTCACAAAATTATCACCATAACTTGACAATATCATGTTTTTCTCATAAAGTGAGGTGGCAATGTGATGAAAAAACCTTTCACAACATTGCAATGCGACATTGCCATAATAAAACATGGTTAAACATAATCAACATGATCTACCATAATCAAATCCACATGGTCTACTAAGGTCAACCATGGTCAACCATAGTCAAACCCAGTCATGGTCAACCATAGTCAACCGTGGTGAAGGTCAACCATGAATAACCATAGTCATCCTTAGTCAGCTTCAAGGTCATCCAACATTAACCATGGTCTACTGAGGTCAACCAAGGTTATCCATGTTCAACCAAATTCAACTATGGTCAACCATAGACAATGTATATCATCTATTCTCGACATGGTGAAGATAACTAACCATGCTCAACCATGTTGAATCATTGTCAACAATGGTCAGCCATATGCAACCATAGACAACTATAGTGAAACATAGTCAACTATAGGATTTTACAGTCATTTATGCTCAGAGATGGTAAACTAAAGTCAACATGGTCAACCTTAGTCAACCATAGTCTATCATGGTAAACTATAATTAAACATGGACAACCATATTCTTACATGGTCACCCATAGTTAAACATGTATTGACCATAATAAACTCTCCTCAACCATAACTTGACCATACTTAAACATAGTCAATCATAGTTGACCATTGTCAACCACGATCAACCATAGTCAATAATGGTCTACCATGGTTTCTTGTGGCTGACCATGGTCTACTACATTCAACCATGGTTTCCCATGGTCAACCATAGTCAAGCGTGGTCACCCATAGTCAACCATCATCAACCATAGTAAAAAATACTCAACCATATTCAACCATGTTCAACAATACTCAACCATAGACAACCATGGTCAAGCACAACCAATCATACTCAACCATACTCAACCATGGTCAATCATGGTCAACCATACTCAACCATACTCAACTAGACTCAACCATAGTCAACCATGGTCAACCATTCTCAACCATCATCGACCATAGTCAACCATGGTCAACCATGGAAACTATGGTCAAGCATGGTTGACCATGGCCAACCATTATCAACCATAGTCAACCATGGTGAACCTAGTCAACCATGGTGAGCCCTAGTCAACTTTAGTAAACCATTCTCAACCCTAGTCAACCATTGTCAACCCTAGTAAACTATTGTCAACCATAGTCAACCATAGTCAACTAGTCAACCATACTCAACCATAGTCACCCATGGTTGACCATACTCAACCATAGTCACCCATGGTCGACCATACTCAACCATAGTCAACCATGGTTAACCATGGTTAACCATGGTCTACCATGGTTAACCATATTCAACCATAGTCAATTATGGTAAACCATACTTAACCATAGTCAACAATGGTGAACCAAACTCAACCATACTTAACCATAGTCAACCATGGTCAACCACAATCAACCATGGTCAACCAAAGTCAACTATTTTTTTAGGGATTTTGTGCCCTGCAGGAGCTGAGCTCCCTTAGGTTCTTCCTATACCTAAGACAAGAATAGCAGTGCAAGCTACATAGTTTCCTAGATCTGATCTATATGATAAGTAACTAAAGGAGAGTGACAAAGGATCACACCTTAACGGTTGTCCCTGAATGCTCCTAGTTGGCCTTTCATTCCATAATCGTTCCTGCTCCAAATGATACATATCTTCACACAAGGAAACAAGAGACCTTCCAAAGATCAAAGCAATCATATAGATATTACATCTACTAACAAGTCATATCTCATAACATTACTAGATATGTTCAAATGGGAACTTATGAACAAATAACCAATCATATAGAGGGAACACTTTGTACACTTTCTATTAAAACATCATAACAACAACACATCTTACATATGAAGTAGTTGATGAATAAATCTCTCTCCAAGCTCTTTTCCCAAGCCTTGAATCCAAACCACCAACATAAGTTTGTTAATCTTTTTCTCCTCCTTTCTCATGGGAAATGGATTAGTTCTTATAGGAATTTGGGGATAAGACCAAAGGGTATGTAGGATAAGATCTTCAAGCTCCCAATAACATCCTTCTTAAGACTAGGCCCTGAGAAATCAAAGGAGGATCTCATCCAATTGCAGCTAAGGAAAAAAATGGAGCTTCTAGGTGTGGTCATGACCAATACACATAGACAGAGCGACTGGTTACCCCAAGGAAGACTAGAGATGGCGGCCAACCCCTTAAGAAAGGTCAAGGGTGATCAAAGGGAAATTGAGCTAGAAAATGAGGGAGAAAGGGATGAAAATGGTTGTTTTGAGTGTATGACCTCAAGGGGATGATGTCCCAAGGGTTAGGGGGTTAATAACTCTATAATAGATTCCCCTTAAAGTGTGAGGTCAAGAGATGTTTCTGATGGTCGAAATACTTTACCAATAAAAGGTGCAAATCTGTGGGAAAAGAAGCTTGGAGAAGAGCATCTTCAGTTATGTAAAAAATCTCCTTGAGGTGGTCATACCCATGCTCAATAAAAATACTATAGCATAGCTACCAATAATATATTATGGATCCATGCAAGATGCATATGACTAGGTCACGGCAATGAAAAATACATTGTGGATCCATGTCGCAAGTGAGATCATATCCACAGCCAAATACAAATGTGGAACTATGATGTAGTGTATCGATTAGTGAGATGACTCAATGATGAAGAAATCTTTGAAGTACTCATAACAAACCTCCATCATAACTTGGGAGAGAGAATCAACAAATAGGAAAAACAACTTCTCCTAGCATATTTGACTTACATTTGAAAGGTATGAATCTACAACATGCAAATAATTGATTTGATGTCGATCATGGTATAAACCATCAGATTACCGGTCATTAATGTGAACCGTTAACCAACACGAGAGAATCCTTCGATAATGATAGTGGAGCTCAATATACCTAGTACAATATACGAAGTTTGAATAAAGGTGTTGATGTCGAACACTCATAGAATCATTCGACATGAGGCAAATGTGAAAACCCACTGTCAGAATGCAAGGATATTGGCCACTGATGTCTGCAAGATCCAGGGTACTGAGGGGTTTCTAGACTTCGATCCTGGATAATCAGTTGAAGTCAACAAGATGAAATATGTCGAAGGAGGGCCTTAAGGTATTCCCCTATCAATCGATGTGAAACAGGTATAGATGATGTGAATATTGTAATGATAGAGAAAAACTGACACAGGGGTGGTTGGGATAACTAGAAAAAAGTATGGCAAGTGGTCGACCTGGGATGAATGTCCTTGAACAAGTACGCACAACAAATGTCTTGACTCAACGACACTGACTCAAAAAGTACCATAACCAGGGTCATGAAAGATGTGGATATGAAGTCATCAATGGAACACGATACTTAAATGGAGATGGAAGTAGAGTAGAGACAATGGATAACCCGATTGTTGTAGTGGAAGCTAGAAGAGGTGCATTGTAGTGTTTGTAAACCATGTTTTGAAAGGAATTGTAATTATGTTCTATAGGCTGGTGAGCCAAGTTATTATAAGCTGGAGGCTTATGTGTTTGTTAGGCCAGGGAGCCTAAGTGTTGAAGGCCAGAAGCCTACTGTTATATATGCAATCATGCAGAACAATAAATAAAATATAAACACTGCCATGTGCAGACCGACCATGGTGAATGAGTGAAGGGGGACTAAGAATCCATAGAGTGGGCAAGGAATTAGGGGCTGGAAGGTGGGAAAAGGGGCTAAGTTCTAAGCCTGGGAATAATATTTTAATATTATCCCAAAAGACATGTGCATTTTATGTTTTATCCTAAGTTTCTGGCAAGAGGAGAACATACAAAGGAGATGCGTACTGGTGGAACGCATGTAGTTTCATGGGTGACAAGTGTCAACCCTAACGCATGCGAATAAAATGGCCAGGGTGAGTCGTGAGAAGGGTTCCCCCCCCCTCTCCATTCTACCTGATTGTTTGAACGTGTACAGAGCCCTGGATAGTACTACCAACCCGATTCCTGCAGAGAACCTTCGTGCGTCCCTATGATTCCGGAATGTGAGTCTATTCTGTGTTTCCAAATTGAGAAAATAGAAGTGTCTCGTCCCTGCTAAGCCTGATTATACTGTGCACTTGTCTGGAGCTGCCCTGGGGTGTTCGTGTATCGATTCCCATGGATTGTGGTGGACGTGTAGTGTTTGTTCCTATGTGGCTTGTTGGCCAATTGTACAACACTCTCTCCAGGTGAGAGAGGTGGTTGAAGTTGGAAAAACAGGTTGTTGGGCCTGTGAGCGACTCCCTCTAGGTGAGAGAGTGCGTAGAGGAAGGAGAGAACTCCTGGAAGGAACCTTGTAGCTTCCATAGAGCTCAGAGACTTCCATTCCAGCATGTTCCTATAACCCAAGGCAAGGGAGATTAGTAGCCGAAGGACTGTCCATGTGACAGAGAAGGTGTATACTCCTGGGGTGGAACATGCATGTGGGGAATGAGGGTCTATGGGCAGTAAGCGTGGGAGGTTCCTTGGAGAGAATCCCTTCCTTGTGGTTGTGTGTTGTTTTCCCTGTAACCTCAACCTAGCCTAGATTTCCTTGTCTCGGGGTGGAGCTTAGTCCTAGCTCGGGGGTGACCCACTGCTGAGCTGATGAGCAGTGTGGTCTAAGGCTAGGAGGTTCATGGAAGGCGTGCACTTGGTTGGTGGATTCTACCACTGTTAAAAGATAAGTATCTGATTATGTTTTAATCATGTTTTGCATGAATCTACTGCTTATGTTATCATGATTTCCGTTGTGTATATGAATTCGTATGAAATGCTATTGATTGTTAATTATGGCAGTAACACATATGAATACTCTGTGTAGAATGTGTTTATTTGTTTAAATGCATGGGATTTATGATACCTGTAGGAGTTATATGCAGAGTGGTGTTATAGTCTTCTTTTAATAGCGTTTAAACCTTGGTATCTAGTAAAAGGTGCACTACAGTTTGGTATCAGAGCCAAGATTTCGACATTGAGCCTAGATGGGCCAGTGGAGCGGTCTTTGGATCGAGAATGCGAGGGGAAATTTGGTTTGGAAGGCCAATTTCGGAGCCCGGTTTGCTCCAAAGTGTCAAGGAGTTACTTGACGAGTTTTTAAAGCTCAGGAGGTATAGCGGCGTTATGAAACCGCAGCCAGTGTGGTATAAGTCCACAGGGAGAGAGAACTCCACACCAGAAGTGTAGGAGCTTTAGGATCTATTTGGGAGGGAAGGTGAGCCCTCGTGACCATTAGATCTGTAAAGTGTGCATGGGGTTTAAATCCCTTTGGAAATTGCACAGGAGTGTGGAAATTACAATACGCGAAATCCCGAATTAGTTAGGAACCGTCTGATCCGTCAAATCTCGGCTGGAAAACCCGACAGTCGTTGGATCTATCAGGAGATATCCGAGGATTAAAACCCCAGTGAATAGGGATGAAAGCCCCGAAATAGATCTAGACCGTCTGAATGACGGAGGCCACGTGTCGTGAGATTTTCCATTTCGGGAAATCGGGAATCGCGAGATCGGGAGTCCTGATGACAAGAGATCGGGAATTTCTATGGTGAAAACCCTGGGATAGATCTGAACCGTCCGATGGACGGAGGTTACGTGTCGAGAGATTAACTGCATCGAGAAATCGGGGATTGGGGATTCGGGAGTTCTGTTGACAAGAACTCGGGCTCTCACCTTGATAAATCCCGACCCATAATGTCGAGACGTTAGCATGTGGCTAAGTCCCGAGGAATGGACGAGATTCCCTCGGGGAATCTCAGGGACTGTAACGACCGCTAGATGAGAGGAAGAGATGTTGGCTTTAAGATGGGGTGCAAATGTGCATTAAGGTAAGTAACGAGCAGATCTGGACGGCCAGAGTCCACCCACCCAGATCTACGACTGATGTTTCATTTCGGAGCCCTTGTTGTTCTACCTTTAGCGATTTTGGGATTTCGGCAAAAGGAAGTTCAATATGTGTGGATGCACGAACCTCCGACACCCGAAACGCCGAAAGGATCTGCACTGTAGATCTGAGAAATATCTGACTGTTGGATTTTACTAGGAGTGGACGTGGACACATGGAGATGTACCACGTGCCAGTGGGTCGAGGAGAGAAGCGAGGGAGGTGGGACCCGATGACGTTGTTAAAAGTGACGTGGACCCTCATGAACGTGCCACGTGCCACCGTGGTTGTTGGTGACCACTATGCTATGTGGGCTCGGAGGATAAAGTAAGTCAGAATTTCGAAATTCAGGGTTTGGAAAGGAAAGCTAGTTTGAAAGCCTCGTGGGCCAAAAAACCAAAACCCGAAGTCTCCAAATCCCGAAGTGCCGAAAATGAAAGTTTCGAAAACCTGAAAATTACAGAGCCGAACGAGAGCTCAAAAAACTTATTTGAATCGAAATGTCTATTGTTTTGTTCGTATTGGCTTATAAATGTTGAGGATTGTTCCGGAAGGAGTATTGGCCTAAAAAACTTTGAATTTATTTGCACAGTGCGTGTGCAGAGTTCAACGAAGGTCAGGACTCCAGTTAACCAATGTCGAGTATGGAGTGGGGAAAGGTGTAGATTACCCCCGAAACCGAAGACGAACAGGAAGGAAAGGATGCAAACCTGGGAGTCGAAGGATTGAACTCCAATGGGCATGGAAAACAGAAGGATAAGGAAGGACACATAATGAAAATCATTGAAGGATTGCAAAGAGAGGCCAAGGCTCGCCGAGCTGATAGTCGAAAGCTCATGAAAGTCAGGGATCAGCAGGGTGAATTAAACTTAAAATTTTTGAAGAGCCTGGAAAGAATAGAGAAGAAACACGAGAAGGGAAGAGACTCAAGTACGACGGAGAGTCGTAGAACCCATGGGAGAAGAAGTAGGTCGAGGAGTGGTAGATGACATCTTAGTCTCTCCCAAAGACATTCTGACAGGGAGACACATAGTAGTTCAAGGCCGTCCCCTACCAGAAAACATCGAAAATCTGGAAAGGAGGAATTGAAAAGGGAGATGAACAAGATTAAGCCTCCAACATTCGATGGATAACATAAGAAGGAGGAAGATGTTGAGACATGGTTTCTTGACATGAAGAAATACTTCCAACTGCAGAATTATTCCACCCATGCAGAAGGAAAAATTGCAATGTACCAACTGAAAGGAAAAGCATCCATGTGGTGGTATCAGTTTGTGCAGGTGCAACACATCAGAGAGAAAGAGGTCACTTGGAAGGAATTTAAGAAGTATTTCGAGAAGAAATACCTGAATAAAAGATATTATGACAAAAATATGAAGGAGTTCTTCGAACTCAAGCTAGGCAGCATGACTATTGATGAGTATGAACGAAGTTTTCTAGAACTACTGAAGTATGTTCCATTCATCAAAGATGAGGCTGTCAAGATTCAGAGGTATCTGAGTGGACTGCCACCTTC
>ML778415.1:1223283-1240619 GCA_009831015.1 Picea engelmannii
GAATGCGTACAGAGCCCTGGATAGTACTGCTAACCCAACTCCTGCAGAGAACCTTGGTGTGTCCCTGTGATTCCGGAATGTGAGTCTATTCTGTGTTTCCAAATTGAGAAAACAGAAGTGTCTCGTCCCTGCTAAGCCTGGTTATACTGTGCACATGTCTGGAGCTACCCTAGGGTGTTCGTGTCTGGATTCCGATGGATTGTGGTGGACGTGTAGTGTTTGTTCCTGTGTGGCTTGTTGGCCAGTTGTACAACACTCTCTCTAGGTGAGAGAGGTGGTTGAAGTTGGAAGAACAGGTTGTTGGGCTTGTGAGCGACTCCCTCCAGGTGAGAGAGTGCACAGAGGAAGGAGAGAACTCCTGGAAGGAACCTTGTAGCTACCATAGAGCTCGGAGACTTCCGGTCCGGTCTGTTCCTGTAACCCAAGGCAAGGGAGATTAGCAGCCGAAGGACTCTCCAGGTGACAGAGAAGGTGTATACTCCTGGGGTGGAACAGGCATGTGGGGAATGAGGGTCTATGGGCAATAAGCGTGGCAGGTTCCTTGGAGAGAATCCCTTCCTTGTGTTTGTGTGTTGTTTTCCCTGTAACCTCAACCTAGCCTAGATTTCCTTGTCTCGGGGTGGAGCTTAGTCCCAGCTCGGGGGTGACCCACTGCTGAGCTGATGAGCAGTGTGGTCTAAGGCTGGGAGGTTCGTGGAAGGCCTGCACTTGGTTGGTGGATTCTACCATTGTTAAAAGATAAGTATCTGATTATGTTTTAATCATGTTTTGCATGACTCTATTGGTTATGTTATCATGATTTCCGCTGTGTATATGAATTTGTATGAAATGATATTGATTGTTAATTATGGCAACAACTCATATGAATACTTTGTGTAGAATGTGTTTATTTGTTTAAATGCATGGGATTTATAATACCTGTAGGAGTTATATGCAGATTGGTGTTATAGTCTTCTTTTAATAGCGTTTAAACCTTGGTAGCCAGTAAAAGGTGCGCTACATGCATTATTCAAGGATGAATCAAAAAGTGATGGCTATCGTATGATAAAGATAACAATGTCGAAAAACCCTCTAAAAATCCCCACCATGAATAGTGAGTACCTCCTTATAATTTTAGTAGCTTGAGGAGGATAACATATGCTCGATATAGCTCATTTGAGAATGAGTCCCTTGACATACTTTTAATGAACTTGAAGAAGGAGTAGTTCTAACTTGTAAATGAGTTACAGGTCCTTCAGTGTAGAGTTTAACGAGTCCATAGAAGGTAAAATCGAAGGTCTTTTCATATTGAATGAGTCCGAAAAGAACTTAAAGAGGATAGTTCCATATACTTACCTGTGGATTTTTCTCAAGCCGAGATAGGTTTTTTCTTGTTAGTGTTTTCGGTTTTAGGGAGTCTGAAAAAATTAAATAAAACACCAGGGGGGTACTTTTTATCATAAATTTAGTCTCCTGGGATCGAAAACATTTAAAACAATGCGAAGGAGAACTCTCCTAACCACAAGGGATAGGGTGTTCCTTTTTCATAAATAGTCCGAAGAGACCGAAAACGAGATAAACTATCGTTGAACATATGTTCTTTCTAATTCACTTTAACGAGCGTGAAAGGCAACACAATCTCTCATAAATATTTTCATTTTTTAATGAATTCTAAAAGAGCTTAAAGAGTCCTCTATGATGGTTCCATAACTTATAATAATAGTGTTCCATCTAAGAGAGTGATTAGTATGTGGTCCCAAGATATAATTGTCCAGAATAAGAAGAAAATGAACTATTTCTAGTGTGAAAAGGGGTAAAATGAAACCACTTATGGAGTGAAAACGAATTTTTTTACCTCATTTTACTTATTTACCTTTGTGAAAGTTTGGAGAGCCCTTTTCTTCTCAAAATTTGGAGTGGCAATTGTGGAGCTTGGAGCCACAGATCTTACAGCTTTCAGATACCAAGTAAGAGATCGGATACCAACTCATAAAATCGATGTTTTTTTTTTATTTCATTCATTTTTTAAGTGGTATTAAGCCACGAAAATGTTTCCAAATCATGGTCACCCATGGCCTCTATGCTGAGGGCGACTAAAGGATTCGATCGCTCTGTGTTTAACTGGGAAGGGCTACCGATCACTCCTGAGGATAATTTGAGGGGTGAACAAACCTTGAGTTCGTGATCGGTCGCTCTATGGAGAAAAAGGGTTAGCGACAGAAGGATTCAGTCGCTCTGTCTACCAAAGGGTGGGGCAACCAAAGGTTTTTGGCGAAGTTTTTCAATGTATTTTAATGATATTTTTTTATGTAAATGGGTTGTAATGCAAGTTTTGATGATTTTTGGCAGGTGTGGGCATCATGTTGGATTGGAGAGAGAGAGAACATGAGTTGAATGATAATGTAACAATAGATGATCCCACCACTCTTCCTGCGTTGAGAGACTGTGGGTTATTAAAATTATTCTTATGTCAAAACATGTGGGCATAGCCACTCATGTTACATAAATAGGTAGATATGTGGGATGTTGATTGTCAACAGTTTGTTGTACGAGACCAAGTATTGAATCTAGAGGTCGAGGACATACACTTTCTGACAAGATTGTCTCGCCATGGTGCTATGGTGTTTTTGGTGGGTGTCAGGCGGGGGAGAATGGAAAAAGTGGATGACTATGTGGCATGCTATTGTCACCCGGGAAAATAAAAGAGCACCAATAAGCTACCAATTGGGAAAGTACATAATTTGACCTTGTGTACTATATTATTTACCATCACACGAGCATTCAGGAGTACAGTTTCTTACTTGGATTCAAGAATTCAGGTGGATTATGTTGTGATGTGTGTGTCCTCGACAATGTACAAATGGTGTGGAGAATTGTTGGAAAATATGAAAGACAAGTTAACAAAATGTAGGTTGGGGCAGCAAAAGAATTTTTTTTATGGATTTATCTTGTTATCTTTCTTCTTCGAGTGAGTTCCCACTTTATGTCCATGGGATGGGGTTCCAAAAGCTGGGTTCTAGGATCCAACGATGAAAAATTCGACTGATTTACTTTCCCGACTCAGGGGGAGCCTCAATTTCAGTTTGATGCAAAGTTTTTTTGATGGTGGGATCGCCAATTAGTGGAAATAGATGAATATGGATATCACATTGTGGATTAATGTGATGAACTAGATATGGTGTTGCCGGAGGGGGAAAGTTTCAATGACGAGTTTGGTGAGAAAGATAATTTGTTCAATATTTTTGGTAATTTTTATTTTATAATGTTTTTTGTGTGTAACATAACAAATATTTTTTGGTGTGTATATTGTGCATCAGTATGTCATGTGTATATTTTGCATCAGAAACAATTTGGCATGGGTGGCATTTTTGGACTGCATTCATGCAATCTTTAAAGATTGTGGGTCGAAAATACCCTACGCTTAAGATTTTTTGGGCAGTGTCTAACCTGGAAAGATGGTTGCCACATGGTTTCCAGTGCCAACTTCTCCACATAATGATAATGAAGTTCAGTGCCAAATAAGCCCTTACTGAGGTAGTAAATAACATATTCAGTATGGTCTTAATCAGTTTGGACTAAGACTATTCTGATAGTAGTACCAAATTCCGAAATATACAAGATAAAATCTTGATTATAATTTGGGGGTTTCAATAGTGGAGTGGATGTGAGAACATGATTTAATCGATCGAAATAACATTGATCTTGTTCGCCCCAAATGAATGGGATACCCTTTTTAAGTAATCACATGAAATCCTTAGTAATCTATATTTAGTTGAAAATGAACCGTATTAAGAAATTTTCTTGTCCTTGCAATTTATAAAGTTGGTTAATAGTAACAAGAGGAGGAAAATTGATAATGGCCTCAACTTTGAGGGGATCAACTATGATTCCAAACCTGGATACAATAAAACCAAGGAGATGACCAGATTCCACAACACATATGCATTTGTGTGGATTAATACATATATTGTAATGTCGGTAGTGAATAAATATTTGTCGTAGATGATCAATATGATCTTGACGCTTGGGATATCTAGTGGGTAGGTCATGTAGATAAGGATGCATGATATGTTTTATGTCATGGAAAGAATAATACATGGCCCTTTAGAAAGTGGCACCAACATTTTTTATACCAAAGGGTATATTTCGATAAGTAAAAGTGCCCCATGGGCATATAAAAGAAGTTTTGTGCTGGTCTTCCGGTATGATTTCGATTTGATTATAGCTAGAGAATTCGTCCATGAATGAGAAGAATTCAAATCTAGCATAATATTCGATGATATGATCAATGACGGGGGTGGGGAAATTTTCCTTATGACAAGACTTGTTAAGGTCCCTATAATCAACACATACTTAGATCGTGCCTTGCTTTTTGTCTATGGGTACGATATTGGAGACCCATTATGTAAGGGGCACGGGATAGATAAAACCAACGTTCAATAATTTATTAAATTTGGCCTTGATTGTTACGTATTTTCATGGGTGAACTGGACGGAACCATTGTCGAATGGGATGGGCTCCGGCATATGTCTTGATTTCATGAACAACGATCCATGAGTCAATTCATAACATTTCTTCATATGATCGGGAAAAAATAGCATGCAACTCTTTAAAAAGGGCAGTGTAACATTCAATCTCTTCAAGAGAGCATTATGCACATGTCTGGATGTGTTATGTGATCCTAGGTTTAATTGAAATATCTGATGGAGAATAATATGACATGTAGGGTAAAAGAGAGGTGTATTGGGCATCAGTAGAAATGAGGTTTTGAATATGTGTTTCTATCCTCTCTTGATTGGGGAGGAAAGAGGATCGGTGGTGATTCTCTTCCCAAGGTCAGTCTTGAAAAGAAACGACTTTCATTATATCTTCATCTGATGGGAGGACAAAATCTAGGAAGTCATCTTTGAAGTGTTCATGGGTAACACAATAAGGAGAGGAAAAATGATCTAGATCCTCATCTAGTATGAGTTTAGAATCCGTACTAGAATATTTGTCTATTGTCTGGATGGCCGAATATGATAATTCATCTCAGGATAAAGGCATGGTAGATCCAAAAGATTCGATATTGGAGGAGTGAGGGATTACCCAAGGATCGAAGAACCAAGGGATTTACCATAAAAGGAAGAGATCATATTGACCATATCTATTTGAGGGATATCAGGTGTAGGTAAAGGGAAGGTTCCCATAAGGGTTGGATAAAGGCCTACACCTATACTCTCTTATTCGAGGTGTTGAATCACCTACGAATGCTACACTTGTGTTGGGGTTAAGTCGCACATCGGGTGTACAATAATCAAGTTGGTATATTGTCACTATCTTTCCTTGGTGGGGAAAGCAGATAATTCGGAAGACAGAGGATGCCACTTGCTTTATAGCATAAAACCAAGTATGACCTAAAAGGAGATTGTAGTCGAGATTAACATCGATTACTTCTACTTTGACAGAGGTGGTTTTACAAGCTAGTACGATTGGTAGGGACAGAAAGATACTACGAGGTTTGAAAATTTTTCCATCAAAGGCCTTCAATATGGTTTCATATGTAGTAAGTTGTGGAGAGCCTAAGGCTTTCCAACAAGCCATTGGCATAATACAAGTGGCCGCACCTTCATCAATCATTGTTCGAAAAAAAATTGTTAAGTGAACAAACGGTGATTTGTAATGCAAGTTGGTGTGAAAGGAGGGGTTCACTTTGGTCAATGTTAAAGGAGATAATGTTTGACTCTGAGGGATCAATTCCCCCATTGGATTTTAACAAAGTTTTTCATTGGGTCATACAACTCAGCAATACTTCAAGGGTGTACATGGCACATGGGGCTTGAGCAAGATCCTCCAGTATACTATAGTGTTGGTTTGATCGAGCATTAGGGTTACGTGTCGTTCGACGAAGTACCCATTTTGGGGGGATAAAATCGAGTTCTATACTTGGTTTCTCTAGAGTGATAGGGCCATTGGGTGGAGTTGGAGATGGAGAATATTTTGATGGAGGATTACCATCCTGAGAATCATAATTCTTAGTTCTTGTGGATAACATCATGGATTTAACCATCAATATATTGGTGGTTGAGGACTCAAGGTTTCCCTCAGGTGGGGGTGGTTGTGTTTGCACAACTAGTTGTTGTTGCTTGGGGGGGAGGATTTTTTAACACTGCAGGTGTATAAGAGGATAGGCCTCATTCAATTTATTGATGGATTTCAACAAGATGAGGATAATCTTTGGTGAAATGATCCTCTTTACAAATCATGCAGGGATATTTGGCCTTTCGTTTAGGTTTATCCTCAACATTGTTTTCTTATGTCTTGGGGCCCAACTGCTTAGAAGTGTTTTTTTTTTCTTATTATTGTTACCCTTATTTTTTCCTTCGGATGGCTGTGGGTTTTTGGGTGCAGTTGACTGCACCCAATTAACCTCAAAGGTTTGGGTAGGGGGATTCGTTGGAGTGTTTGTGTGGACATATGAGTTGGGATTGATAAATTTATTTGAATGGTTGCGTTGCCTATTCATATGACCTGATGAATCAGTAGAAACCTGACCGATCATATAACCATCACAATGGGGTTTGGGTGCAGGTTTGTTTGGATCATTCGATGGAAGAGGAGCATGGGGAATCAATTCCTATAACATGTCAGACTGAGAATATACTAAATCTAGTTATTGGGCACAAGAGATGTCTTGTTCCTTGGTAATGGTGCCTCCCATGGTGACATCTCGATAAATAAGTGGAGAAAGAGACTTGGTAAACCAGTCAGCCAATAATTGGTCTGGGATTGTGGCTTTAATTAGTCATCACCAGTGTCTCCACTCATGAATGCGATCAGAGATATGGGTGGAGGGTGATTGGCCCAACGAGGTTAAAAGATCAGTACCAATTTCATATATGATTGGTAATTGGAAATGTGTTGAAAATGACATAGAAAGGGAAATAAAGTCGTCAAAGGAGTTCTGCAACAACTCTATATACCATTTGGCTGTGGATCCTGTAAGAGTCCATTGGAAAAGTTGTAATCGGATGGAATTGTCCATTAATGAGTTCAAAGAACACCATAGGTGGAAATTGATCACATGGTTGTTTGGATATTCTCCAATATTTCCATCGAACTTGGGAATATCGGATGGGATTTTGGCAGGAATGGGGAGCTAGAAAGGGAATGTTGTATGCGATGATTAGTCAACTGTGAAATATTGGGAAAATCTAAAGTTGTTAAGAATGGGAGTTATTTCTTGAACTGTGGAGTTGGATTATATGGTCCTCCTCCATACGAGTATTGTTCTGGAGGTCCTCCTCCATAAGGTGGTCTGCTAGGGGGCCCTCCCTTGTAAGGTGGTCCTCTAGGGGGTCCCCCTCCATAAGGTGGTCCTCCAAGAGGGCCTCTACCATAGGGTGGTCCTTTGAGAGGTCCTCCTATAAAAGGTGTCCCTCTTGGAGGGCCTCCAGGAGGCCCACCTCCATAGGGTGGTCCCGAGGGGGTCCTTCCCCATGGGGTGGTCTTGCAGGGGGTCCTTCCCCACGGGGTGGTCCTGCAGGGGGTCCGCCTCCATAGGGTGGTCCCCCTCCACCATGGGATGGTCCACCGAGAGGTCCTCTAGGGGGTCCTTGTTACACATGATTTTGGTCATCTTACACATGATGAATCCCTTTTCCTAATTAGTTCCGATGATCTTTGGTATGGTGATATCATCATATATCTCCAAACCCAAACTTTCCAGCCCAATTTGTCCAGTACTGACCAATGTCGAATACGCTACCAAGCCCATCAATATATTATCCTCGGGGATACTCTTTATCGTCGTGGGATTGACTCAGTTTTTCGACGCTGCCTCACGTTCGACGAAGCCGAGAAAGCCTTAAATGACTGCCATTATCGAGCCTGTGGTGGTCATATGTTCGGGTATGCTACTGCCCAGAAGATCTTACGAGCAGGGTATTTTTGGCCTTCTTTATTTAACGATTGCATCATCGTCGTCCAAAAATTCCACGCTTGCTAGACCTATAATCATAAGATACGGTCACATCCCGCTCCTCTTCACCCTGTGGTCTCCTTTGGTCCCTTTACGAAATGGGGCGTCAATTTCATGACATGTCACCCCCACTCGGCCGGGGGGCATGGATACATTATTGTAGCCATAGATTATTTTATGAAATGGGCCGAGGCGATGCTGACATTTGACAATACTGGAAAGACCGCAACATTATTCATTTTCAATCACATCATAGCTCATTTTGGTGTTCCTCAAGCTATCGTCACTGATTATGGTAGCCACTTTAGAAACTTCATGATGTTCGAACTCACTGAAAATTTGGGTCTTCGCAATGAAAACTCAATGCCCTATTACCCACAAGCCAACGACCAAGTCGAAGCGATTAATAAAGTTCTCATAACCATGCTTCGACGAATGGTAGGGATTCACAAAATAAGTTGGCACACAATGTTGTTTCCATCATTGTGGGCTTACCGGACATCCGTTAAGTCTGCTACTGGGTTTACACCTTTCTGGTTAGTCTATGGTCTGGAAGCCATCCTCCCAATTGAATGCAAGATACCCTCCTTAAAACTAGTTGTCGAACTCCTACCAAACACTTATGCCGAGGAAGAACGTCTATTGTATCTCATGCAATTAGATGAAAATCGACGCGATGCTACCCTAGTCATAGAAGCCCAGAAGAAACGTGTCAAGGCCCAATACGACAACCATGTCAAGCCTCGCATTTTCTCCGAAGGAGATTTGGTTCTCCTCTATGAACAAGATCGAGATATGCTAGGAGCTGGAAAATTCGAAGCCATGTGGCGAGGTCCTTATATCGTTAAATGAGTTTTGGAAAAATGAGCTTATGAGTTAGTAGATTACGATGGTATCCCTTTGAGTGAACCCATAAATGGGTTTTACTTGAAGAAGTACTATGCATAAGATCACCCGCGCACGAGTACTTGTATTTTATTGTATCATACTTCTTGTGTGTTACTGTAGTATGTTTTTTCGTTATCTGGTCTCTGCCCTTATGTGATGTTGTGTTTGATTTACAGATGTCAGAGTCTTTACTACCCCACATTGGCTTCGCTGATGGCGCTAGTTGTAGTACTCATAACCTTACTTCTACTACGTGGGCAATTTATGCCCCTACAAACAAACTTATCACTCTACGAGGTGTGTGCCTCAGTCGTACGACCAACAATATTGCAGAGTATAGCACCGTTATAGAATTGTTGATAGATGTTATCTCAGTCAGTATCTGTCACTTGGTTGTGTGAATCGATTCGCAGCTCGTAGTACTACAGTTAAGTAATGTCTATGTTATTCGAAGTCCTACTTTGTTACGGGTATATTTGCGAATTCGCCTCTTGGAACGTTATTTTGATTATATTGAGTATCAACATATTCCTAGACGTCTAAATACATTAACTGATGCATTAGCTAACTATGTATTAGATAGACATTTGGGTCATTTATAAATCAATCACATCACAAGTATCACACAACAGAAGATAAGCCGGTAGAAGCCATACGTATATATAACGATCAAAAAGTTTTTTACAAAAAAGTTTTGTCCAAGGACCAAAATTTCAAAATTTGAAGCTCATAGCTTCTACAAAGTGACGTCATGGATGATGCTCACGGTAACACACGACTTCTCGGGAAACCCTACGAAGCAGTCAGCCAACAGAATCTGACACCCCCACTATATGACGCTGATAACGTCGCGGGACCTCTCCAAGAGGCATGTCTGGAATGTCTGCAGTCAAACCCTCTAAGTTTTGTTCCACTGCCTCATAATCTTCAGTGTCCCATCATGGCACTAGAGCCACCTCTCCTCGTTGCTGAATAGGAGAAGTACCCGAAGGTCTATAAGGCCCCACATATGTGTCATCAAAAAATAATTTTTGTAATTAGACCTTGGACGAACATAAAAACATTTTCATATGATAAAATTCACAAAAACATTTGAAAAGTAAAAAATGTGTACTGATTACCGAGATCCCCCCACTGAGCACCCTCAGGCAGGGCCAAGTCCGGATCCCCTTGGAAGTCCAACCCGACATAGGCATAATCATCGACCATCAGCATCTGTGGTCGCAACCAATCAAAGAATGAATCATTGTATTTGATGATTGGTCCAATTACATGTCGATCCATGAGGTTACACCACCTCAGCATTCTTAGATCCTCTGGAGTCGATAAACCCCACTCAACCTGCAACCTCAGCAAGGGAACCCTCTCAAGAAAGAAGGACACCAACAATGACCCATACCTCCCAGTATGAATCACTCCCAGCCATATGAGAAATGGTGAACAAAATAGTGTGAAGGGTCAAATCCTTGTAGTATGAAGGACACCAACAATGACCCATACCTCCTCGATATCCAAGGACAATGTGTGGACCCCTACGTGGAATACTTGCTGGTCCACGTCCCACATATGAATGAGGTACTCCAACAGCCTGACTTGGGCCCTCATACCCGGGATTCGAAAGAATTTCAAGAGACCATAGTCTCGCAAAGAAGCAACGGTGCCCGGGTTATTCCCAGCAATGACATCATCTTCTTCATGCTCTCTTTCACGCCATTCCAGAACCATGGTGATAGCCAAATGCCTGCATAAGAAACATAAGAAGAAGGTCAGCAACTCTCTTCAAGACTTGGTATATTTTTCATTGGGAAAACATCAAACAAATTTTTTACTTTGTGGTTCTCGCAGGTGCCTCTTTGGCATAGTGCAAGGTTCTCGCAGGTGCCTTTGGGGCCACCTGTAAGAATCATGCATTCTCGCAAGTCTCGTGTGGCTGGCCTGCGAGAATGCTTGAGCGCAAATTTGAGCCCTAAAACAAGCTCAAAAACTTGAAATTTACCAGTGAAAATGAAAAATTGAACCATGAAAAGATATAAGACAAGGAGCTTACCTCACTGCCAGAGACGGTTGACCAAATGGTTGTTCGTACCTTCCGCAATCGAGCGCCGAAATTCAAGGGCAAAAGAGGGGTTTTGGGCTAAAAACTTGGCAAAGTTACAATGACTATGGTAAAAGAACTTTTACCCACTTATATTTACCTTTTTACCATTTTCATGGGTTTTTATAATTGTTTTATTTATTAAACCTAATGCCTAATACCCCTATGAGTGCGAATTTTTGCAAACATGATGACTTCGACGTCCATACATAGGGATACAATTTTTTTCTCTTTTTCATTGCATATTTGAATTTCTTTTTATGGTTTTTGCGCAAAACCTCGAGCTTGGTCTTTGTCCATTCTCACACTCGAAAATACATGAGAATGTGATCGAGCACACTTTTATCACTTTTTCAGGCTCAATAAGGTTATATGAAAAAGGAACCCCCTGAAGTTCTCTTTAAGCTCTTTTCAGACTCTCTAAACATGAAAAGATTGTCGTGCGACCTTGCTATTTTCACGCTCGTTAAAGTATTTGAAGAAAGCGTTCGTTGAGCGATAATTTATCTTTTTTTAGTCTCATCAGACTATTTTATGAAAAAGGAATTGAGAGAGTTCTCTTTTGAGTGTTTTTCTAGACTCTATAATCATGAAAAACCTTTGAGTTTTCTATCTTTGGACTCGTTAAACAAACATCGAAAGACCCGTAATGGGACCGAACCACTCCTTCATAGGGTTCGTTAAACATACTCCAAAGGACTCATCCGAAGGATGAGCTTACATCAACAAGCATATGTTATCCTCCTCAAGCTTGTGTAAAAATAAAGAGGTACTCGCCAGAAATGGTGGGGGAAAATTTGGGAAAGGGATATGTTTTTGTATTCATATTATTGGCAGTAAGTGTTGCTCTTGAACATGACACCCCCTTATTCATTATCTGAAGCCGGTTTGGGAAATCCATTTGTCTCTCATTCGATTTGCTACAAGGTCATATCCTGAGTCGTCTCTGAGTCAATGCTGCCAAATCATTGGTCATGTCATTCATATGTTCAAGAGAAGTTCATCCGAAACCTCTATTGAGTCGGCCATCTGCAGTTGTCCATTCTCTCTGTGTCGGCCTTCCCTGTGTCCAGTCCAAATTACATCATACTTTGTTTTACCTTCGAAATCTGTTACTCATTTCACGTCGTTGATGGGGGATACATCAAGGCCCTCCTGTGATGATTTTTGTTCCGTCGACTCCATCTCATTATCCAGAAACAAGACTTAGAAATTATTTGGTACCTTGGAACCTGCATGCCTCAATGGAAGGTTTCCTCACTTTTGACAATGGGTTTTCATCATTGACCCCTGATCGGGAGATTCCATCGAATGTTCGACCTCAACTCATTTATTCACATTCGGTGGATTGTACTAGGGTACCTTGGGAGTCATTGACATCAATGGTGATTTCCCTCGCACTTGTTAACGGTTTCATCAATGACAGGTAATCAAGTGGTTTCTACCATGTTCAACTTCAACACATGTAATCACATGGTTAGATTCGTACTTTCAGGTGACGGGATTGAAGACCCTGGTTCTCATCTCTTTGATCCAGGCTGCGATGGAATATGTATAATTTGTTGATACATAGATCCACTTTGTATGTCTTGTGGCTATGTCATCTTAATTTGAATCTTCTTGCATGGATCCACAGTGTATTCTTGGTGGCTATGCGATATTTTGATGGCATGGATCCACGGTGTATGATTGGTGACCATGACCCATGTTTATGATGTCATCTGTCCGTGATCTGAGTATGGGAATGCCTACCTCAGAACTAGTATGATATTCTGTAGATGCTTGGTTGTTTGCAATTTTTCGATTAGGTGCGCTCCTAGTTTTCGACACACACACGTAGTTTACAAAGTATTTCGGCTGTCACTGATTCCGGCCTCATACTTTGGGGGGCATTCTATTACACATGATTTTGGTCATCTTGGTGATTTATTAACAATGGTGTACTTAGGCTCCCAAAAAGAACTTTCTCCTGAGAAAAGTGGCATTTATCTCCTTCCAGAAAACATATTTTCAAAGTGAGTTCGCAAGATGCTTATAGCCTAGGGTGCGAGAATGATCCATTCTCGCAGGCCACCTTCATTTAGGGTGTGAACTTCTCACACTGTGCTCCATACATAGGGTGCGAACTTGTTTTCAAGCTTGGAAAAGGGAAGAAATCTCGAGGGTTCCAGAAGGGGATCTTCTAGAAAATGGGTTGGCATTCGTATGGTTGTCATTTTATTGGCTTCCCTGATTTGGTGGGATCATTCTCATCCATGTAACCATCTCACCCTCTCCTATATATTGAAAGGATTCTCATGGAAAAGGTTAAGCAAGATTAATTGAAGAATTGGTGAAGGAATTGTGTGAAGAACCCAACTTGAACAGAAGCTTGGAGACTCTAGTAGGTCTATCAAGAGGAATTGGATCTTCTTCATGCAAGGACCGAGCAGGTATGTGTGTTGGAACCAAGAGTCACTGAAAGGAAGCTTGCGACATCAAGGCGATCAGGTTGTATCTTCTACTTTCGATTAATATGATACAACGACATGTCCTTTTCCCATAAAGTCATTCTTACTTTATTGTGTAATTCCTTGATCATATGCATAAGTTGACGATTGAATACATTTTTCTATCTTCACTTTGGTTGGTTTGTGTTGTCTTGGTCTTGACCTCACGAGAGCACCAGAGTGAAGCGGGAGAAACAAAGACCTAAGGAAGCGATACAAAGGTATGTCACTTGTTCCTCCTTACTAGCTAATTCAATGGTCGAAACTTAGGGAAAGAGTCATGTCCTATCCTGTTTTGTTCTAGATCCAGGTGGATCTAGGGAGATCTGTTAGTGTCCGCACCTACCGATTAGTCCGATAACAGTCCTCTTGGTGGAGTATAAATTGCATGATTTGTGGGTTGGTTCCATATGGTATTGACTATTCTTGGGTAAGGGTGGCCATATAGTAGGTTGGTGGTAGAGGGAATATTATGGCTCCATGATGGGTGTTTTCTGGTAGTTGGGGGTTTCCCCCTAGTTGATTGGTTCCCCCAGAGAGAATATGGCCCCGAGGTTGGGGGGTTTCCCCCTAGTGGGTTCTTTCCCCCAGTCAAAATAAAGTTTGGCTCTCGATAGTAGGAAATTCCTCCATGAGAAAGGATCTGGAGGTCAAGGGTTTCCCCCCGACAAGATGTTGGCCAAATGTTTTCCCTGGGTACATGGTTTGTCCCCCATTGAAAAGTTGGATTATGCATGTTTGTTGGCCAAAACCTATTACTAGACTTCCTTGGGGAGTTAATCCTTATTTTGAAGGTTGTTTCCCAAAGAGGTTTGGATCACCTCCTAAGAACAATGGGGTAAATAAATGTTTCCCCCTAGTGGGGGCTGTAGAAGGTTGTGTTCTTGAAGGTGACGATACAATGGTGGGGACAACATATGATACAAATGTCAATGTTCACATTTGGGTTGTGGAAACGTTCAGCTGAGTTGATTGTGATGTAGAGTAAATGGGGGACGAATGGGGGAAAGAAGTTTGAAACATATGGGAGATACCAGAGATGGGGGGATAAGGGGTGCATTAAGAAGCATGTGACTGATCTCGTTGCAAAAGTTTAAAAGAAAAGTATATGGTTGTATATAATCAATTGAGGATGTCATGGGGTTTTTCAGAGGTTGCATGTGGTTAGATGGACCAGAACCCATGGTGGTGCGATGTAACCTTCAAATAAATGAATATGTTGGGTTTTCATGGTCACAATGTCTTCACACGGTACAAGTGGTAGAAGCGGGTATTCGGTACCAAGTTTAGGATCTCCAATCGAGTTTACCTGAAGAAGGAGGGGACCGAAAGGGTCAATCAAGGGTGGATTTGCAAGGAGTACAAAGACCTCGGAAAATTTATCTCCTTATGGGCATTCAAGCAAAGGGGTATCAACACTTTCGACTTCATAGTAGTTTTCTTCATGTAATTCCTCTCAAAGGTGATCTTCGAGTGAGTTGGGAGGTAAGAGTTTGTAATGTAGTGGAGGAAAACATAACATCCTCCAAGGCCTATGCAAGTTTTGATCAGCCGAGATTGAGATATGACAATGATATTCCTTAATCCAACTAAAGAGAATAGATAGCACATGCTAAAAAAGATCTAGGAATCAAACAAACAAACCAAAGCTTCTCGCCATGCGCACACTAGTTGGTGATGAAATCCAACATCATGGGAACATGTGAGAAGGGATGGGGACAAGTGGGTGGATTATTTATGTTGGAAACCTACTTAACATACTTAAACCTTGGTGTAAGATCCCCAATGGTATATTTGTGGGTTTCCCTCTAAGGATCCCGAATGCGTTTGACCAACGTATGATCTAGGTACAACGAAGACTCCCCTTCATCGTTACCTTGTGTAACAACACTAAATATTATGGAAACTAATGTCACCAAATTGCACTCATCCTCTGGGAGGGTACATTCGAAAATCGGGTCCGACAATATGTGCAGGATATCAAGTCCGAAATTCCTCAAGAGGACTAAGAACAAGAGGACCGAAAAAATCTTCAGAGGACCCCAAATGGATTCGGGATTCATGAAGTTCTGAGACCAAATGGAAACAACCAATTCTCAATAATAATCCCCAATATACTATCATTCCACTACGTTTGGTTAAGCCTCGAAGGGGTAATATTCATTGCCCAGTCGCACGTGACCTCATTGGATTTAAGCACTCTATATGAAGGTTGGATTTAAGCACTCTTTAATATTCTATGGTTTGTTTTCGTGGTCTTGGACATTTTAGTCCCTTATCTTAGTCCAAAGACCCTATAACTCGACTATTCTGGGTGTTCTTAGAAAATAAAAAGTCTAGTTAATTTTATTAACGTGCGTTCATTTTTAAAGTTTTTCTTTAGTCAAAAGGTTGCGTGGAAGTGAAACTTGTGATTTGAAAGGACTTGAATGAAAAAGGATGGAAAGGATGAAATTTGAACAATTTTCCTTTTGATGATTCCTATTTACGAGAGGGAGAAGAGTATCTTTCTTGTTGCTTTCTATGAAATAAAACACCCAAATTTATATTGATTCCTATGTATTCTTGCAAATGAGACAAAAGGACAATTTTTTCAACCAAACTCATAGAATGATTTACGAAATTCCCAACTAAGAAAAATTTGTTTCAATGATATTTTAAAGCACTCAAAATGTAATATTTTGTTTTCTTTTTGTTTTGAATGAAACTAAAAAAAAAATATGTTCACTTTTGCTTTCAATTAGTGATGTTCTATGGATGAGTGCAAAAGGGTCAAGAAGCAAGACAACAAACACACAAAAAACACCAAGGTCGTAATTAATCAAGTCTTTAATTACTTAACTCAAAAGTCCTTGAATGTGTTGAAAACAAAAGATGTTAAGACTTATGAGAAGAAAATGAGAAAGGAAATCAAGACACTTCTCTCAAGAGGATACCAATCATATGTAGGGATAGGTAAAGTAGCTGAGAAGGATAGTCCTTGATCAATAAATTATAGCAAATCATAGGTATATGTCACACCAAAAATAAGGAAGAAAAAACAAAACTTGAAGAGAAAGCATGATAAAATATCGGGATAGACTTTTAGACAGGTCTGAAGTGTTGAAGGAGACCAAGAGAAAGGGATTTGGGTGAGTTTTTTGGATAATAAATCTCCAAAACTAGTCTTGGAAAGGTTCGTCGCTCCCTTAAGAGGGAGACAGGGTGACCAAGTGCAGGTGACAGGATGACCAAAAGGGTTGGTCACTCCTATTTAGGTACAGGGAGGAGTTGATTGTTGATTTAACAAAGGGAAGGGGTGACCAAAAGGTATTTGGTCGCTTTGTATTCACTAGGGTGATGCGACCAAAGCCAATAGGTGTAAAACTATTAGATCCTAGATGGGATCTACCAGATCCAATGTTGAGGTTATTTGAACTAGATTGAGAAGAGAGTGAAGCAAGTTATGGGAATCAGATTAGGACACCTAAGTGGGTAAATATATTAGAAAGAAAACTCATAAAGAAGGAAGAAAAACACATAAGGTGCAATTCCCTAGTATGGTTTCCAATCAGTTGTAGAGATGTTGTGCCCTGCAAGAGTTGAGCTCCCTTAGGTTCTTCCTATACCTAAGACATGAATAGAAGTGAAAGCTACAGATTTTCCTAGATCTGATCTATATGATAAGTAACTAAGGGAGAGTGACAAAGGATGACACCTTATTTCTGACGTTTTTCCCTACATGCTCCTAGTTGACCTTTCATTCCACAATCGTTCGTGCTCCAAATGATGTAGATCTACAGACAAGGAAACAAGAGACCTTCCAAATATCAAAGCAATCATATAGATATTAGATATGCTAACAAGTCATATCTGATAACATTACTAGATCTATACAAATGGGAGCTTATGAACAAATAACCAATCATACAGAGGGAAACACTTA
>ML778416.1:0-18423 GCA_009831015.1 Picea engelmannii
CAATGGAATTGATATTTACTAGATAAAAGTCTTAGTAATCATTTTTATGGAAAGTTCCAACTTGTTTTTTGAAGATATTTAGGGATACTTGCTAAAAACGTTTTTTGGGGGGGGAATAAACCAAATCGATATGTAGGATTGAATGTCATAATATATTTCAATACTTTTGTTTGGGAAATAATGACATGAGAATTCTATCCACATGATCCTAGGGTGAGTTCTAAAAAATTGAAACTTTAATGAAAAAATTTCATTGCATATTATTAAGCAAAAACCTAGGGTATTGGTACATCTGAGAGAGATGTCACTAGATATACTTCAATGTCATTAGTCCAAGGAACAAATGTTTCATTGATCCAAGTGATTTTCATTTTATGGTGAGTTGGAACTAGCTCGTTGAAGCCATTTATGAACACTTGCCAAATTTGTACCAAGTGTATAAAAAAGAACTGAAGCAATATAATTGAGTTTTGTAACATCCCACGTGTGGGATTGGATAATATTAAAATTAAAAAACTATTCAAATGATCTTAGGGAAGAGTTTCTATAAAGTGAGCCTTTATATAAAATTTGCATTGCATGTTACTAAGAAAAACCCCAATTTCAAAATACATCAAATAAGGTAAGTTCGAGGGTATCGAAAAGAACAAAAACTAAATTGAGTATTACAATTGAGTTTCATAACCTCCTTTAAGTGTTTTTGGGAAATAGTAAATTGAGAATATTGTCCACACACTCTTAGGAATATTTTTCAAAAAGTTACCCTTTAATGCACAAATTTCATTTTATATTACTCAGTGAAACCCTAATTTCATAATTTACCGATAAAAAAAGATATAGCGCATGGATGACTATGAGAAGGGAAGATTGGTTTACATTTTTAATGATCATGTAAAACCCGATATAATAATAGAATGATGAATATTAATGGGGTTATCGTGGTAGTGGTTGTAGAATAAATGGAGAACTAGATTATCATGACTATTGTTGTACAAATTTGTAAAATGAGCCTAGCACTGAACATTTTCAATGTCCTCTAACATCCAATGTCCATTGAAGTTGATCCTTTAGACATAATGTGATACCAGGTTTTGATAATGTTGATGTTTTAGTAGTTGCGGGAGGTATTAACCTCCAGTATAAACTTTTTAATTAGAGTACAATATTCCAGAAGTAAGAGAACCATTAAACAAATGTGGAAATACCGTGGAAGAGAAGTCAGCCCAAGGAGAATAATAATAAACAATTAGAAGGCTCTAGAAAGAGAAGTTGGTCGCACATAGAAAAGACACTTGGACAAGATAGTATAAATAAGGAGGGGCCTTAGCTCATTTTGACCCACTCACTCACTAATTCATCTAGTGCACAATTATACGGAGCAACAAATGTAGGAGAAGGAGGAGAAAGTATTGAGAGAGTAGTGGAACAATTGTCATGGAGTATTCTCATTCTTTCTAGTATCTCTCTTGTGTGCTTTTCTTGGTAAAGGTACAATTATATTAGTAGAGGTACTTTCTTTCAGTATTGTGTTTCTACTAGAGTAGTGGTATTTATGGTTAGGGTTTATTTTTTGGTTCTATAGTGAACTTGTCAGAATCATTCTATATAAGAAAAGTTTATTGTGCTTGGGGGTGGCATTAGTATGTGCTTATGTTTGGATGAAAATGATGTGACATTGTTTATGGTTAAATGATCATATAAAAAATTTAACATGGTATCAGAGATGGTTTCCTTCATAACAGTGTAACCGCTGGAAGGAATATCATCATTTTCCCTCGTTTTCAAACTCATTGAGAACTTATAGAACCCACCAAGAAGGTTGCCTAAGGAGGGTTCATCTTTTCCCAAGATCACATCTACAAAATTATGAAGTTAAAAAATTAGGATTTCCTCATAAAATCCTAGGTCAAGGCATCTCACATATAAAGGCTAGCGAAAAATGATTATTATTAATATGCTTGATGAGAAGTTTGAGGGTGTTGATAAATTTTGAGCATGGAAATATAGAGTGATTCTCATCCTAGAGGGAAATGATCTCGAGGGATTCATTAAAAAATAAGTTGCAAAGCGAGAGGGAGACAAAGCTAAGGAAAAGTAAAAGAAGAAACTTGTTAAGGAAAATAGGATCATTGCAAATTCTATCAAGGATCACTTGATCCCCCATGTCTCATTATTAAATACCTTGAAACAAATTTCCGATGCCTTATCGAGATCATATGAACGAAATAATATCAATCGGAAGATGACCTTAAGGAAACAACTCAAGAATGTGAAGATGCAGAATTCAGAAACCATTCAATCCAACTTCACAAGGGTGTCTAAAATCAAAGAACAACTTGAATCCATTAAATACACATTTTAACAATATGATCTAGTAATGAATACATTGAATGGTCTCCCAAAGTCTTGGGAATCATTTATTCAGGGAATTTTCTCTAGAAGAAATCTAACAAAGTTTAGTAGCCTATGGAAAGATTGCACTCAAGAAGAAGCTAAACGGGGAAAGAGAGAAGAAAATTTTGGAAATGATGATAAGGAACTAGGAGTACATGCAATAAAAGGAAAGAGAAGGAAATAGGATTATCCTCCCAATAAGTTGAATAAGCTATAGAATTCTCAAAAGAATCAAAGATATTACTAAATCTATAAATGCTTCTACTGCGAGAAGATGGGACACATTGCAAGAAATTGTCCTCTCATGAAAGAGAATATGAGAAAAGTATAGAATAAAATACAGCATGCTCATGTCACAAAAGATGATGAACCTACTCAAAAGAAAATAAAAGATTATGATTCAAGTGAAGAACATGTATTGATATAATCTCTCACAGAAACAATCACTCATGGAAGAGACACATGGCATGGAAGTGACACACATCTTGTTGATAGTGGTGCTTCTAAGCACATAACCAGTTACAAGGATTCTCTCTTAGATCTGGTTCAGAAGGATTCACCTCATAAGGTGAATCTCGGTTATGACTATCAATATCCCATTAAAGGAGTAGAAAAAACCTCCCACAAGTTGGATTTTGGAAAACCCTTGAAGATAAAAGATGTCTTGTATTTACCTATTTTAAAGAAAAATCTCCTTTCTATCTCAAAATTGGAAGAGAAAGGATTCATAGTTTCTTTTATTGATGTTGAAGTTATTATGTGGCTAAGAGGAAAGTATCTTGATGATCCTATTGTAATTGGTGTCCAAGTAGGAGGTCGATACAAATGAAAGGGACACTCAATTTCACCATTAGTATATGAAACATTAAATCCAAGTGACTTATGTGAAAAAAGGTTTTCTCATTTACATTACAAATCATTACCAATCAGAAGAAAGATGATAACATGTTTTCCAAATATTCAGGTGGATCATGAAGGTACATGCAAAGGATGTGCATAAGGAAAGAATGCAAAGAATCCCTTTCCAAGAAGTGGCAACAAAGCCAAAGGAGTTTTGGACATCATGAATTAAGACATGTGTTGACAAATGTCAGTTTCTTCACTTAGTGGGTATGTATATTATGTTTCATTTATTGATTATTTCTCACCTAAGACTTGGATTGATTTCTTGAAATTGAAAAGGTAAGTATTTAGCAAGTTCAAGGAATTGAAATCCCTTGTAGAAAATCTATCTGAAAAGAAGATAAAGACATTGAGATCAGATAATAGAGGAGAGTTCACCTCAGATGACTTCAAAGAATTTTGTAAATAAGTTGGGATTAAGAGGGAGCTCACTAGTACTCCCTACAATCCTCATCGGAATGGGTTAGTAGAAATAAAGAACTGAACAATAATGGAAGAAGTAAAGGATGTGATTCATGATCAATCCTTACCTATGCATCGATGGGAAGAAGTGGTCGGGACTATTATATATGTGCGAGAAAAATTCCTCACTATGTACTTGGGACCAAGACACCAAGAGAAATGTTTATAGGATAAAATCCAGAGGTCATCCATCAACGGATATTTAGTTGTCCAATGTATGTGGATGTTCACAAAGATAACAGATAAAAGTTGGATACTTCAGGAAAGAAGGGTGTATTTGTTGGATATAGTGAGACATCGAAGGCATCTAGAGTTTACATCCCTGGTTATACATAGATCGATATTAGCAGATATGTTACCTTCGATGAGGATGCCACCTTCAATAGAACAAGGCAACATCATATATATGAGATCCATGATGAGGAGCATGAATCTCCTAGAGTTGCAGATACAGTTGTAAGTAATGATGTTGGGCTAGAAGGTCATGGTGTAGATGACCATGACATGGCAGAACCAAAAAGAACTGCAACAAAAAATACAAATAAAATAATACCATCTTAGGCTTCTGAACTTATTCAATATCCATAGAAGTATGGTACTTCATATGGATATTTTAGAGAAATCAAGAAGCCTCGACCATATTCCACGTACATGGAATTGTTAGGTGATATCATTGGTGTTGAGCCTACCTCCTATGAAGAGGCTACAAAGAATAGATTATGGAACAATGGCATGATTGAGGAATACCAGTCCATCATTAAGAATGATGTTTGGGATGTGGTTCCAAGACTGAAAGAGAAATCAGTTCTAAGCTCCAAATGGATCTACAAGATGAAATATTCAACATATGACATTATCGAGAAGTACAAGTAAATATTCATGGCTCATGGGTTCTCCCATAAAGAAGGAATATATTATAAGGAGACATTTTTTCTTGTGGAAAGATACAATTTGATTGGAGCTATACTTGTGATAGCTGGAATCATGAAATAGAAGTTACATTAGATGGATGTAAATATTTCCCTCCCGAATGGTGTAGTGGAAGAGGAAGTGTATGTGGAGAAACCACAAGGATTCGAGACAGCTAATAGGAAAGCACATGTTTCCATATTGAACAAATCCTTGTATGGATTGAAACAAGCACCCAGTGTATGTTACAGTAGAATTGATAGCTTTCTGATGAGTTTGGACTTTACCTAGAGTAAATAAAATCCCAAACTTTACTACAAGGTCGAAGATAATGGACAAGTGATATTACTATTATATATGGATGAACTGTTTCTAAAAGGGGATGAGAAGCTCATCACTAAATGCAAGAGAAATCTTGCATCAAAGTTCGAAATGAAATATCTGGGTATGGCCCATTATTTCTTGGGTCTATAGGTGTGGTAGAAACCGGACGAGATTTTCTTGTTCCATGAAAACTATGTGATAGATATACTGAAGAGATTCAAAATCATTGATTGTAAATCCATGCCCACACCAATGTTGATGAGCCAGAAGTAATTGAGTGATACTTTTTCAGAGCTAGTGGATTCCACCATGTACAAGAAGATGATTGTTTTATTGATTTATTTTATGAACACTAGGCCAGATATATTCTTTGCGGTGAACACTTTGAGTCAGTATATGGTTGAACCAATAATTTTTCACTTGATTGCAACAAAGCATGTCTTAAGGTACCTTAGGGGTACGATATACTTTGGACACCGATATATTTTAGATCATAAGATAACAATGCAAGGCTATGTTGATTCACATTGGTCAAGTAGTGTCATAGATTGGAAGAGCACATCATGATTTTGCTTCAGTTTGGGGTCAACTATGATTTTGTGGCTCATTAGGAAGTAGACTAGTGTGGAACTCAGTACAAATGAGGTAGAATATATACCAATATGTTCAGCCAATAGATAAATTATGTGGCTATGGAAATTTATTATAGGGATGTTTGATCTCGGGTTAAAGGTTAGTTGTATTTTTTGTGACAAACAAAGTTGAATAAATTTCTATGACAACCCAGTGTTTAAAGAAAAATCTAAGCATGTTGAGATCAGGTACCATTATATCTAATATGTGGTTCAAAAGGGAGATTTGAAGCTCTAGTATATTGGAAAAGATGAGCATATATCAGATGTATTGATCAAGCCTCTATATAGGGTGAATTTTGAATACTTCGAAGACAATCTTGGTGTGGTCCAGAAGGACGTCCCTCATAATAGGGAGTAATGAGTCACATATTTGATTCTTTGGTAAATAGATTACAGAGTGTGCCAACAACAAGTAGTTATTTATAGGCATGACAGTTTCCTAAACGACATTTGGATTGGGTAGTAGGATAGTTGTATGTGTGAATTAGATCAAACTGAACAGTTTCCTAGAATATATTTAGATTGGGTAGTAGCACAGTTTTGTGTGTGAACTGGATCAAACTGAATAGTTTCCAAGAATCCGTAATGATTGGGAAATAGTGAAGTTCAATGTGAACTGGCTCAACTATATATTTTCCTAGACTCCATGTGGATTGGGTAGTAGTGCATTTTTGTGTAAACTGGATAGTTTCCTAGTTTTGAGTGAGCTAGATTAAGTCTTGTAATTACATAAGGTTTGAAATGACTCCAAGGCCCATAAGCTCTGAAAGGATGATGAGGTTGTTCCCACTAGAAATATGCTACATATTTTGATGAGGCCCCATATGCATGCTTGAGACATGACCATCATATAGTCTATGTGTGACTATGACAAAGTCTGCATGGCTATGATGGTTATAGTTGTGACATGATTTGTTTGGATCATGATATAGCCTATGTTCCTATGGTGATACTACCTTTAGACTGGTTTTCAAGACCATGTGATTATTTTCCATTCCATGTTATATGGATGGATGTGATTGAGACCATTACATGAAGAACATCTTACTTAATACCTCCCTAGTTAAGAGGGAGTGTTGACTGTGTGGTAGTTGTAGGAGGTATTAACCTCTAGTATAACCTTTATACCTCAAGTATAATATTCTGCAAGCAAGAGAATAATTAAACATATGTGGAAATACTCTAGAAGAGAAGTTGACCCAAGGAGAATAATAATAAAGAATTAGAAGGCTTCAAAAAGAGAAGTCAAACCCACTTGGAAAAGACACTTGGAAAGGATAAAATAAATAAGGAGTCACCTTAAATCATTTAGACTCACTCAGTCACTCAGCTAGTGCGCAAGTATAAGGAGAAAAAACTATAGTATAAGGAGGCGTGATTCTGGAGAGAGTAGTGCGACAGTTGTCATGGAGTATTCTTAGTCTTTTTGGTATCTCTCTTGTGTGATTACCTTGGTAAAGGTACGCTTCTATTAGTAGAGGTAATTTCTCTTGGTATTGTGCTACTCCTACAATAGTGATATTTCTGGTTAGGGTTTAACTTTTGGTTCTAGAGTGAACTTGTCAGAATCATTCTATATAAGAAAAGGTTACTATGCTCTGGGGTGGTATGAGTAAGTGCCTATGTTTGGGTAACAATGATGTGACATTTTCTATGATTAAACGAGAATATAAAATATTTAATAGACAATAACTCCACAAGAAATTAAGAAAAGGTGTAGGCATGTAAACATAAGAGAATATCATAAGATCAATTTCCAAGACCCCCATAAGAGCATAACATAAGTTTTAGGAATATAAATATAAGACCATAACATAGAATTTATTGTATGTACCTCCTTTAAAGAAAAATATCCTTTCTATCTCAACATTTAGAGAGAAAGGATTCATAGTTTCTTTTATTGATGGTTAATTTATTATGTGGACAAGAGGAAATTATCTTTATGATGGTATTATGCTTGCTGTCCAAGAAGTAAATCTATACAAATTAAAGTCACACTTAGATTCAACATTATTACACAACACAGTAAATCCAAGTGAGTTATGGAACATAAGGTTTTCTCACTTACATTACAAAGCATTAACAATCATAAGAAAGATGGTAACAAGTTTTCGAGAGATTCAGCTGGATCATGAAGGTACATGCAAAGGATGTGCACAAGGAAAGAACATAAAGAGTCCATTTCCAAGTAGTGACAACAAAACCAAATGATTTTTGTACATGGTGCATTCAGACATGTGTGGAACAATGTCAACTACTTCACTTAGTAGGTATGAATATTATGTTTCATTTTTTGTTGATTTCACACATAAAAGTTGGATTTATTTCTTAAAATCAAAAAGATAATTATTTACTAAGTTCAAGGAATTCAAATAACTTGTAGAAAATCTCTCTGAAAATAATATAAAGACTTTGAAATCAAATAATGGAGGAGATTTCACCTTAGATGAATTTAAAGCATTCTGAGGATAAGTTGGGATTAAGAGGGAGCTCACTACTCCCTACAATACTCAGCAGAATGGGGTAGCACAAAGAAAGAATCTAACAATAATAGAAGAAATAAAGGCTATGATTCAAGATCAAGACTTACCTATGCATATATGGTAAGAAGTATCCAAGACTATTGTATATGTGCGAACAAAACTCCTCACCATGTACTTGAGAATAAGACACCAAAATAAATGTTTATAGGAGAAAATCCATAGGTCATCCATCTGCAGATATTTTGATGTTCATTGTAGGTGCATGTTCCCAAACATAAGTGGTAAAAGTTGGATCCTTTAGGAATGGAGGGTGTATTTGTTGGATATAGTGAGACATCGAAGGCATATAGAGTGTACATCCCTGGTTACACACATATCAATATTAATAGAGATGTTATCTTCAATGAGGATGAAACCTTCAATAGATCAAGGAAACATCATACATATGAGATCCATGATGAGGAGCCTAGAGATCCTCAAGTTCTATATACATTTTCAGGTAACAATGTTGGGTTAGAAGGGCATGGTCGAGAGGACCATGACATGGCAGAACCACAAAGAACTATAACAAAAAATACAAATAAAAGAATACCAACTTGGGCTCGTGAACTTATTCAATATGCCTAGAAGTATGGTGCTCCATATGGATCTTTCATAGAAAGCAATAAGCCTCGACCATATTCCAATTCCCTGGAATTGTTATGTGATATCATTGATGTTGATCCTACCTATGATGAAGAGGCTACAAAGAAGAAAGTATGGGAGGATTCCATGATTGATGAATACCATACCATCATTAATAATTATGTTTGGGATGTGGTTTTGAGACTAAAAGAGAAATCAGTTGTGAGTTCCAAATGGATGTACAAGACAAAACATTCAACAAATGACAATATCGATAAGTGGAAGGAAATATTTTTTGCTTGTGGGTTCTCCCAAAAAGAAGGAATAGATTATGAGGAGACATTTTATCCTATGGAAAGATACACTTCGATTAGATCTATAATTGTGATAGTTGCAGTAATGAAATGGAAGGTACATCAGATGGATGTCAAGACGTCCTTCTTTACTGGTGTAATGGAAGAGGAAGTGTACATGGAGAAACCATAAGGATTTGAGACATATGATAGGAAAACACATGTTTGCAGATTGAATAAAGCCTTGTACATGGATTGAAACAAGCACCTAGAGAATGATACGGTAGAATTGAAATCTTTCTGATGAGCTTGGTATTTACCAAGCGTAAATCAGATCCAAACCTTTACTACAAGGTTGAAGATAATGGACTAGTGATATTATTTTTATATGTGGATGACCTATTTCTAAAATGGGATGAGAAGCTCATCAGTGAGTGCAATATAAATATTGCATCAGAGTTCGAAATGAAGTACCTAGGTATGATGCTTTATTTCTTCGGTCTAGAGGTGTGGCAGAAACAAGACAATGTTTTCATGTGCCAAGGAAAATATGCAGTATATATCTCAAAGAGATTCAAAATGATGGATTGTAAATCCATGCCCACACCGATAGTGATGAACCTGAAGTTATTGAGATATACTTCTTTAGAGATAGTGGATGTCACCATGTACAGGAAAAGGATTGTTTAGTTGATGTATTTGATGAACACTAGGCTAGATATATGGTTTGCGGTGAATAATTTGAATCACTATATGGTTGAACCAAGATGTGTTCACTTGATTGCAGAAAATCATGTGTTAAGGTACTTGAGGGGTACTATAGACTTTGGAATCTGATATGTTTCATATAATAAGATAAGACTACAACACTATGTTGATTCAGATTGGGTCAATAGTGTCATAGATCAGAATAGAACATTAGTATGTTGCTTCAGTTTGGGGTCAGCTATGATTTTGTGGCTCAAAAGGAAGCAGACTAGTGTGGCACTCAGTACAGCCGAGGAATAGTACATAGAAACATGTTCAACCAGTAGAGAAGTTGTTTGTCTTTGTAAATTGCTTGTAGGGATGTTTGATCTCGAGCTACGGGTGACTTGTATTTTTTGTGACAACCAGAGTTATATAAACTTGTCTAAGAATATAGTGTTTCAATAAAAGTCTAAGAACATTGAGATCAGGTACCATTATATCTGAGATTTGGTGCAAAAGGAATTTGTGAAGCTCCAGTATATTGGCACAAATGAGTATATAGCAGATGTGTTGATCAAGCCTCTTTCAATGGTAAAGTTTGAATACTTCAAGGAAAATATTGGCGTGGTCCAGAAGGACATCCTTCATAAGAGAGGGCAATGAGTCACATGTGTGAATATTGGAGAAAAAAATACATATTTTGGTAGAAGCGGGTAGTCATTTACAGGCATGACAATTTCCCAAACTCCATTTGGATTAGGCAGTAGCACAGTTCTATGTTTGAATTGGCTCAAATTGAACAGTTTCCAAGAACACATTAGGATTGGGTAGTAGCACAGCTCTGTGTGTGAACTAGATCAAAATGAATAGTTTCCCAGACTTCGTAAGGATTGGGGATTAGCATAGTTAAACTTGAATTGGCTCAATTATATATTTTCCCAGACTCTATGTGGATTGGGTAATAGTGCAGTTTTGTTTGAACTCGATAGTTTCCTTAGTTTGAGTGAGCTAGATGAATTCCTGTAATGAAATAAAGTCTGAAAGGATGTCGAGACCCATAAGGTACGAAAGGATGAAGAGGTTTTTCCCACTAGAGAGATGATACATATGTTTATGACGCCCCACATGCATAACCGTCATATGGTCTATGTGTGACTATGACAGAGCATGTGTGGCTATGATGGTGATACTTGTGACATGATCTATTTTGATCATGAGATATCATGTGTGGCTATAGTGATTCTACTTGTAGACTGGTATGAAAGACCGTGTTATTATTTACAATTACATGTGAGATGGATGGATGTGATTGATACCATTACATGAAAAAACATCTTAGTTAATACCTCCCTAGATAAGAGGAAGTGTTGATGTTTTGGTAGTTGTGGGAAGTATTAACCTCTATTATAACCTTTTTACCTAGAGTAGAATATTTTGGAAGCAAGAGAACCATACCCTAGAAGAGAAGTCGACCCTGTTAATATTATGGTAGCTACGGGAGGTATTTACCCCCACGTGTGAACCTGATGAGAATAGAAGACTCCAGGAAGCAAGAGAAACCCTAATGAGTTGGCTAATAACCGTAGAATCCTTGTCGGCTCAAGAAGATAATTTATATTAGGCTATTAGCCTCCAAGAGAAGAAGTCGGCCATAAATTATAATAATATACTGAACAGACACTTATCCAGAAGGAGAAGTCGGCCCCAACAAAACTGGCAGAACCACTATAAATATAGGGCGCGAGTTCTCATTTGTCACAACACAGAATTGTAGTTCTGCAGTTTGGTGAACACTGCAGTTGCAATCTTGTGCGCAGGTTTGGAGGAAGAGTTGGTGCAGCTGTAGCAGCAACAAGATCTCAGTTTTCGCTTGAATATCTCTTGGCTAGGGTTTGGATCATCTGATCATATTTTTGTTATGTTTTATCCTTGGGGATTGATGTGCTACTCTTTGTTTGTCTATCTAGCCTAGGGTTTTCTTCCGAAGGAATTCTCAGTCAAGGTTAAGGTGCTCGGAGGGAGGCTTCAGCCTATGGTTGGGTGACGAAGGTTATGGTGTAAAAAGAGCACACCATATTCTATATTCAAACAGGTTATGGGCCCACACCCCTTCAGTCAGCCTAAAATGCTATAAGGAAACATAGCCACTAGACATTGAGCTCGTTGAGGAACTGTCGCTAGGGTTACTAGCAGGAGTAGCTTTCAAAAGCACTACTGTTAGGGTTACTAGCAGAAGCAGTTGCATAAACCCTAATCCTCTTGTTGAGGCACCTTAAGTGACAAGATTGACCTAATCTTCAGACATATCAGTGTGCCCTAGCCCAACGCATCTCCTGGTACTCTTAGAAGGCCAAGACGTGAATTTTGGATTTTTGGTCAAATCTAGGGTTTGACCAAGTCAAGCAAGCCATGATGAACTCTATGAAGTCTGAGAACAAGCTATATGGAGCCTCTAACTTCAGAGCATGGAGGACAAAGATTGACCTCATCCTTGCTAAGAATAAAGTGTTGGATATTGTGAAAGGAAAGATCGTGAAGCGAGAGTTTGAAGAAGGAGAAGAGAAGGAACCGCAGAACATTGCAGCTATGGAGAAGTTCAAAGATATTGACATCAATGCCATGAGTATCATAGTGGATTCCATAAAATATCACTTGATACCCTACATCTCCCATCTTGACTCATCAAAGAATATGTACAATGCCTTAAAAAATCTCTTCTCAGTCAGAAACATTGGACAAGTCATGAGTCTAAAGAATGAGCTCCATGACATGAAGATGAATGATGACGATATCATAAAATCATACTTTGCAAGGATCTCCCAACTAATATATCAACTACAATCTATTGAAGAGATCACTTCAGAAAAGGAATTGGTGAACATAGTACTCAATGGTCTTCCCAAGACATGGGATGCATTTACCGCAAGCATGAACACAAGGAAGGAGTACCCGACATTTGAAGAACTTTGGACTTGTTGTGCTCAAGAAGAATAAAGGATCAATGCAAAAGAGAAATATCAAAAGAAGTACGATGATTAAGCCTTCACAACAAGATTCAAGAACTTCAGGGACAAAAGAAAGTTTGATTCAAGAAGGAAGCCAAATCAAAGAAAAGACATTTCAGAAATACAGTGCTTCAACTGTCAAAAGTATGGTCACTGCAGAAATCAATGTCCTGAGCTAAAGAAAAGGAAGGAGAAACATGAAGCATCGATTGCCGAAGAAAAGGAACCTACAAAGAAGACTAAGAAGGATGGAAGAGACTTCTTCTACTAAAGGTAACAACACTATTCTTATTTTCTTTTACATATCTTGCTTACATCGTCTTTGTACATATCTTGTATATCTATCTCTTGGAAGATAATGTGCTCCAAGAAGAACTATACCTATGGAATAACAACAAGATAAGAATGAATATCATTAGATAATACACATGAAAGGATAAAGTACAAATCATGTGGAGGCTACTGCAGGATAAGAAGAATCAATCTTGAAGAGACTTAGAAGTCAAACATCAAGAGAAATTGGAGAAAGACTTATGATGACAACTAAAACGAAAGCGTGGACTCTGTTAGACAAAGAGAGCCAATTCTATATTGCAGAAGACAATAAGGATGCAGATGAAAGTATGGACTCTATCAGATGGAAGGAGCCGATTATATGCACTCTTACATGATGCAAGGATTAGGAGGGAGCTAATCCTATGATCCATTGAAGATGATAAAATATATATATATCCACGGTAGCAACCATGAAAAGACAATATATGTTCAGCTCAACCGCAGAAGAAGACCTTTTCGAAGAGAATCCTTAAAGTATTCCTGGTTGTCTATCCAGATCAGTGAACCGATGATGAAGGCAAGAAGTGGAATCTCTAGGGCATGGAATCTATAAGAAACTCCATGGACTCAAGATCTAAAGAAAAACATGAAGAAGAACATGAAGATTCAAAGAAATAAGAATCAGTCATTGTATCAAGAATCACAAGATTACCAGCCTGATATGAAGTCACTAAAAGTAATCAAGAAGAAGAACTAAAAGTTGTGATGAAGAATAGTGTAAGGAAGACTTATGAATGAAATCATTGTGAGATCCAGAACCAGAGGTTCTCTCAGATGGAGGGAGGAGACTATGATGATTGATTGTTTTTGGTACACCAAACTTACTTCTATATAAGTCATTACATCATCCGCAACATCCATGATTCAAAATTCTACATCAGATGAATGCAAAGAATGTTCTCCAGAGAAATTGACTAAAGAGCGTATGAAGAGAAATCTCAAGACTTTGAAGCATACCACGAAGAGTCTCCTGTATGAAGAATACAACATGATGGAGAACCTCCAGTGCATAGCAGAAGCGTGGTGAAGATTTCCTATAACATCAAGATGACTACTCAAAATATCATATCTCATGATGACAGAAGAAGTACCACATGAATATGTTCCAGTTCTCCAACTACGATATACTCTATTGTTCATCTTTACATGAATCCTTCACAGTGTTCCAGACTAAAGTACAACCATTACATTATCCATGATGAAGTCTAGAAAGGAGAAAGTGATTCTCCAATACATATCTCCATAGATGAGCAAATGAGCATACATTTTGGTAAAGCCTCTATTCAAGATGAAGGAACTTGCATACTCAAGCTAGAGCTCGTGGAAATGACTCTCTTAGCTGGAAGGGAAGACTCTCCAAACTAGAAGAAGGTATGCAAACATTTATTTTTGTGATTGAAATAACTCTCCAGTTAGGAGGGAGCATTGAAAATATCATTTATCTTTGTAATTGAAAATTAGTTCAGATTGGACAGATGCTTTCCTATTCGGAAAGTGGATTGAGATTTCTGACGGATAGTGACTTCCCATTGTAGCTAACATGGGAGGTAGACTGATTGTTGATGTATCATAGACAACGACTTCCCATTATGGGGTGTGGTCTAGGACAGTCATTCTTCTTGGCAGTCACTCTGTGTAGTGATCAAGTATAATGGTCCGCCTCACCGGGAAGTCATTCTTTTGAAGTTCACAGTTGTGAGCAGTTTCAAAGAATCGTCCGTTTTGGAGGTTGATGCAGGACAAACATTCATCGAGGGAAGACTCATTCTCTCCAGGTTACACTTTGTTTAGTGTCGGAGGAATGGCCTAGGTTGGGGAATGGTCTGGACAGTTATTCCTCGAGGGCAGACTCATTCTCTCTAGGTTACACTTTGTTTAGTGTCGGAGGAATGGCCCAGGGTGGGGAATAGTCCAGGCTCAGTAATCAGGGACAGTTATTCCTCGAGGGCAGACTCATTCTCTCCAAGTTACACTTTTTTTATTGTCGGAAGAATGGCCTAGGGTGGGGAATAGTCCAGGACAGTCATTCCTTAGGGCAGACTCATTCCCTCCAGGTTACACTTTGTTTAGTGTCGGAGTAATGGCCCAGGATAAGGAATGGTCCAAACATTTCTCGAGGGAAGTCTCATTCTCTCCAAGTTACACTTTGTTTAGTGTCGGAGGAATGGCCTAGGGTGAGAAATGGTCCAGGCTTAGAAATTAGAAATAATCCTTCTTCCTTGGTTAAGAAGAGTGGGGCAGATAGCCATTGTTGATATTCTATATTCAGGGCAAACACTCTTTCAGATCTCACAGACGTGAGTCAAATATTGGCCCATATGATTCATTTTTTATCATAACATTGTTTCTATGAATATGAAGACTACTGTGGTGGCAAACATTCTTTCAGATCTCACAGATGTGAGTGAAATATTGGCCCAGATGATACAGTTTTTATCATAACATTGTTTCTATGCAGTATGCTCTCAGATGTTTGTTATGAAGACTATATGACAGTAGATGAGGACTACTGTGTTGAATATGTTTCACCATTCGCAACCATATGTTGTTGATCAAGTACTTATGTATTACTTGATGTGGTAGTGAACCACTGGATTGTAGTTATGTACTACTATGAATAGACACAGGTGTGTTCTATCCTTGTTCTATATTCCTTGAAGACTATCAACAATTTATTGGAGATAATGATCATTCAGATGAATGATGAACAGATATTTTCCAGATGGAAAACAGTTCAGATCCTTTACTCCTCTTGTATCACTCTATGGTGAGAGTGACTTATCCAGCATCATATCTAACTACTTAGATGAAGTATGGTTTCGAGAGATGATGCAACTGATGATGATGGTGATGCTCATGATCTAGTCATGAAATAGTCTAGATGACTATATTGATGCTACCGGGTAAATGGTATATTTTGTGCTCAAGTCAATTACCTATAAATACCTCTCTAGCTAGGAGGGAGTGTTAATATTATGGTAGCTGTGGGAGGTATTTACCCCCACGTGTGAACCTGACAAGAATAGAAGACTCCGGGAAGAAAGAGAAACCCTAATGAGTTGGCTAATAACCGTAGAATCCTTGTCGGCTCAAGAAGATAATTTATATTGGGCTATTAGCCTCAAAAAGAAGAAGTCGGCTAGAAATTATAATAATATACTGAACAGACACTTATCCAGAAGGAGAAGTCAGCCCCAACAAAACTGGCAGAACCACTATAAATACAGGGTGCCAGTTCTCATTTGTCACAACACAGAATTGCAGTTCTGTAGTTTGGTGCGCACTGTAGTTGCAGTCTTGTGCATCGATTTGGAGGAAGATCTGGTGCAGCTGCACCAGCAACAAGATCTCAGTTTTTTCTTAAATATCTCTTAGCTAGGGTTTGGAACATCTGATCAGCTTTTTGTGATGCGTTATCCTTGGGGATTGATGCGCTACTCTTTGTTTGGCTATCTAGCCTAGGGTTTGCTTCCAGAGGAATTCTCAGTCAAGGTTAAGGTGCTCGGAGGGAGGCTCCGACCTATGGTTGGGTGACGAAGGTATCGTCAATGGTAAAACGAGCACACCATCTTCTATATTCTAACAGGCCCAAGGCGAATAATAATAAAGAATTATAAATCTCCATTAAGAGAAGTAATCCCCACCTAGAAAAGACAGTTGGACATGGTAGTTAAAATAAGAAAGCACCTTACCTCATTTGGACTCACTCACTCACTAACTTAGATAGTGCACAAGTCTAAGGAGCAACAAATACAATAGAAGGATGCATAAGTATGGAGAGATTAGTGCAACATTTGTCGTGGAGTATTCTCAGTCTTTCTGGTATCTCTCTTGTGCACTTCTCTTGGTAAAGGTATGCTTCTATTAATAGAGGTCATTTCTCTTGGTATTGTAGTACTCCTACAATAGTGGTATTTTTGGTTAGGGTTTATCTGTTGGTTCTAGAGTGAACTTACAAGAATCATTCTACCTAATAAAAGAGTAATGTGCTTGGGAGTGGCACGAGTAAGTGCATATGTTTGGGTTAAAATTATGTGACATTATATATGGTTAAACGATCATATCAAAATTTTAACAGATAATACCTCCATAAGAGAATTAAAAAAGGTGTAGGATTGTAAACATAAGAGCATAACATAAGTTGTAGGAATATAAACATAATACCATAAAATAAGAATGATTTCCAAGACCTCCACAAGATCATAATATAAGAGAATAACATGACCTCAATGACCTCCATAAGAACCCAAGACTTCAAGATGACCTAAATTTTTGGAACTAACTTCACGACCTCAAGTCCATATGTCATATGACATCAAGTTATTATGATAAATTTTCTTATATGAATAAATATGTATAAAAAATAGTATGTATGAAAGCAGTCTCCATTGATACATCAAAATATATAACATAAGCATAAATCATGAATTCATTTATGTAATATAACAAATAAAGGATAACATAAATGTAGAATATTTAACCTGTCAACATCCTTCACAATACTTCATAAAAAAAATCATATAGAGTGTCGTGCACCATCATTCTATCAAAACCTTCACGAAAATGTATGTGTACTATTGAAGTGTTTGTAGATTGCAACTAAGAATTTTACACAATGTTTAATCTTGTCATATTCTGTCTTGACATCACCACTATACGAACACTTGTGATATGATATGACTTTCCTATATTAGAATCTAATAGAAGTGAATTTTTTGAAAAGAGAGAAATTTATGAAGGAATGGTCAAGGGAATTAGGAGAATTAGTTATGTTTACACTCAAAACAAACTTTGTCGAGTTAGGATATGTGAGAAAAGTAATAAAAACATGTTTAAAATAGATAATCTCATATTTTTGAGTCTTGGGTAGATGGTGTTGAAAAACATAATTATTATTCTGGTGGGTTTTCATCTAATTATGATTATTCATATAACTCAGGAACATGGGAGGGTAGTAGTGTTAGAATCATGAACTAAATCAAATTTAGTTATATGTAAATGAACTGGAAAAAAAACACAACAATCCACATACCTCAATACAGAATAAAATATTAAATTATAAGTTTACCTCTCTTGTATAATTACCTAATGTCATAAATATAGACCATCTACATCATCTCTATTAATAATTGTCTCCATCAATTTCTCATGTTATGAATGAGGTTGGAATTATCGTACCTTCGATGATCACTTTCCATTCATTTTTTATAGTCGGATGTTTGTACTAATGAATTAGCTTGTAATGTGATGTACCAATGCACCTAGTTTATAAACTATGAATACGTAATCACCAATATTTATTGATTTTTCTTCTGGTGTAAGGTATCCACTTTAGAAAAACATTGAACCAATCATATATTTAATT
>ML778416.1:18523-89713 GCA_009831015.1 Picea engelmannii
TGGGAGAACCCACAAGCAAAAAATATTTCCTTCCACTTATCGATATTGTCATTTGTTGAATGTTTTGTCTTGTACATCCATTTGGAACTCACAACTGATTTCTCTTTTAGTCTCAAAACCACATCCCAAACATAATTATTAATGATGGTATGGTATTCATCAATCATGGAATCCTCCCATACTTTCTTCTTTGTAGCCTCTTCATCATAGGTAGGATCAACATCAATGATATCACATAACAATTCCAGGGAATTGGAATATGGTCGAGGCTTATTGCTTTCTATGAAAGATCCATATGGAGCACCATACTTCTAGGCATATTGAATAAGTTCACGAGCCCAAGTTGGTATTCTTTTATTTGTATTTTTTGTTATAGTTCTTTGTGGTTCTGCCATGTCATGGTCCTCTCGACCATGCCCTTCTAACCCAACATTGTTACCTGAAAATGTATATAGAACTTGAGGATCTCTAGGCTCCTCATCATGGATCTCATATGTATGATGTTTCCTTGATCTATTGAAGGTTTCATCCTCATTGAAGATAACATCTCTATTAATATTGATATGTGTGTAACCAGGGATGTACACTCTATATGCCTTCGATGTCTCACTATATCCAACAAATACACCCTCCATTCCTAAAGGATCCAACTTTTACCACTTATGTTTGGGAACATGCACCTACAATGAACATCAAAATATCTGCAGATGGATGACCTATGGATTTTCTCCTATAAACATTTATTTTGGTGTCTTATTCTCAAGTACATGGTGAGGAGTTTTGTTCGCACATATACAATAGTCTTGGATACTTCTTACCATATATGCATAGGTAAGTCTTGATCTTGAATCATAGCCTTTATTTCTTCTATTATTGTTAGATTCTTTCTTTGTGCTACCCCATTCTGCTGAGTATTGTAGGGAGTAGTGAGCTCCCTCTTAATCCCAACTTATCCTCAGAATGCTTTAAATTCATCTAAGGTGAAATCTCCTCCATTATTTGATTTCAAAGTCTTTATATTATTTTCAGAGAGATTTTCTACAAGTTATTTGAATTCCTTGAACTTAGTAAATAATTATCTTTTTGATTTTAAGAAATAAATCCAACTTTTATGTGTGAAATCAACAAAAAATGAAACATAATATTCATACCTACTAAGTGAAGTAGTTGACATTGTTCCACACATGTCTGAATGCACCATGTACAAAAATCATTTGGTTTTGTTGTCACTACTTGGAAATGGACTCTTTATGTTCTTTCCTTGTGCACATCCTTTGCATGTACCTTCATGATCCAGCTGAATCTCTCGAAAACTTGTTACCATCTTTCTTATGATTGTTAATGCTTTGTAATGTAAGTGAGAAAACCTTATGTTCCATAACTCACTTGGATTTACTGTGTTGTGTAATAATGTTGAATCTAAGTGTGACTTTAATTTGTATAGATTTACTTCTTGGACAGCAAGCATAATACCATCATAAAGATAATTTCCTCTTGTCCACATAATAAATTAACCATCAATAAAAGAAACTATGAATCCTTTCTCTCTAAATGTTGAGATAGAAAGGATATTTTTCTTTAAAGGAGGTACATACAATAAATTCTATGTTATGGTCTTATATTTATATTCCTAAAACTTATGTTATGCTCTTATGGGGGTCTTGGAAATTGATCTTATGATATTCTCTTATGTTTACATGCCTACACCTTTTCTTAATTTCTTGTGGAGTTATTGTCTATTAAATATTTTATATTCTCGTTTAATCATAGAAAATGTCACATCATTGTTACCCAAACATAGGCACTTACTCATACCACCCCAGAGCATAGTAACCTTTTCTTATATAGAATGATTCTGACAAGTTCACTCTAGAACCAAAAGTTAAACCCTAACCAGAAATATCACTATTGTAGGAGTAGCACAATACCAAGAGAAATTACCTCTACTAATAGAAGCGTACCTTTACCAAGGTAATCACACAAGAGAGATACCAAAAAGACTAAGAATACTCCATGACAACTGTCGCACTACTCTCTCCAGAATCACGCCTCCTTATACTATAGTTTTTTCTCCTTATACTTGCGCACTAGCTGAGTGACTGAGTGAGTCTAAATGATTTAAGGTGACTCCTTATTTATTTTATCCTTTCCAAGTGTCTTTTCCAAGTGGGTTTGACTTCTCTTTTTGAAGCCTTCTAATTCTTTATTATTATTCTCCTTGGGTCAACTTCTCTTCTAGAGTATTTCCACATATGTTTAATTATTCTCTTGCTTGCAGAATATTATACTTGAGGTATAAAGGTTATACTAGAGGTTAATACCTCCTACAACTACCACACAGTCAACACTCCCTCTTAACTAGGGAGGTATTAAGTAAGATGTTCTTCATGTAATGGTCTCAATCACATCCATCCATATAACATGGAATGGAAAATAATCACATGGTCTTGAAAACCAGTCTAAAGGTAGTATCACCATAGGAACATAGGCTATATCATGATCCAAACAAATCATGTCACAACTATAACCATCATAGCCATGCAGACTTTGTCATAGTCACACATAGACTATATGATGGTCATGTCTCAAGCATGCATATGGGGCCTCATCAAAATATGTAGCATATTTCTAGTGGGAACAACCTCATCATCCTTTCAGAGCTTATGGGCCTTGGAGTCATTTCAAACCTTATGTAATTACAAGACTTAATCTAGCTCACTCAAAACTAGGAAACTATCCAGTTTACACAAAAATGCACTACTACCCAATCCACATGGAGTCTAGGAAAATATATAGTTGAGCCAGTTCACATTGAACTTCACTATTTCCCAATCATTACGGATTCTTGGAAACTATTCAGTTTGATCCAGTTCACACACAAAACTGTGCTACTACCCAATCTAAATATATTCTAGGAAACTGTTCAGTTTGATCTAATTCACACATACAACTATCCTACTACCCAATCCAAATGTCGTTTAGGAAACTGTCATGCCTATAAATAACTACTTGTTGTTGGCACACTCTGTAATCTATTTACCAAAGAATCAAATATGTGACTCATTACTCCCTATTATGAGGGACGTCCTTCTGGACCACACCAAGATTGTCTTCGAAGTATTCAAAATTCACCCTATATAGAGGCTTGATCAATACATCTGATATATGCTCATCTTTTCCAATATACTAGAGCTTCAAATCTCCCTTTTGAACCACATATTAGATATAATGGTACCTGATCTCAACATGCTTAGATTTTTCTTTAAACACTGGGTTGTCATAGAAATTTATTCAACTTTGTTTGTCACAAAAAATACAACTAACCTTTAACCCGAGATCAAACATCCCTATAATAAATTTCCATAGCCACATAATTTATCTATTGGCTGAACATATTGGTATATATTCTACCTCATTTGTACTGAGTTCCACACTAGTCTACTTCCTAATGAGCCACAAAATCATAGTTGACCCCAAACTGAAGCAAAATCATGATGTGCTCTTCCAATCTATGACACTACTTGACCAATGTGAATCAACATAGCCTTGCATTGTTATCTTATGATCTAAAATATATCGGTGTCCAAAGTATATCGTACCCCTAAGGTACCTTAAGACATGCTTTGTTGCAATCAAGTGAAAAATTATTGGTTCAACCATATACTGACTCAAAGTGTTCACCGCAAAGAATATATCTGGCCTAGTGTTCATAAAATAAATCAATAAAACAATCATCTTCTTGTACATGGTGGAATCCACTAGCTCTGAAAAAGTATCACTCAATTACTTCTGGCTCATCAACATTGGTGTGGGCATGGATTTACAATCAATGATTTTGAATCTCTTCAGTATATCTATCACATAGTTTTCATGGAACAAGAAAATCTCGTCCGGTTTCTACCACACCTATAGACCCAAGAAATAATGGGCCATACCCAGATATTTCATTTCGAACTTTGATGCAAGATTTCTCTTGCATTTAGTGATGAGCTTCTCATCCCCTTTTAGAAACAGTTCATCCATATATAATAGTAATATCACTTGTCCATTATCTTCGACCTTGTAGTAAAGTTTGGGATTTTATTTACTCTAGGTAAAGTCCAAACTCATCAGAAAGCTATCAATTCTACTGTAACATACACTGGGTGCTTGTTTCAATCCATACAAGGATTTGTTCAATATGGAAACATGTGCTTTCCTATTAGCTGTCTCGAATCCTTGTGGTTTCTCCACATACACTTCCTCTTCCACTACACCATTCGGGAGGGAAATATTTACATCCATCTAATGTAACTTCTATTTCATGATTCCAGCTATCACAAGTATAGCTCCAATCAAATTGTATCTTTCCACAAGAAAAAATGTCTCCTTATAATATATTCCTTCTTTATGGGAGAACCCATGAGCCATGAATATTTACTTGTACTTCTCGATAATGTCATATGTTGAATATTTCATCTTGTAGATCCATTTGGAGCTTAGAACTGATTTCTCTTTCAGTCTTGGAACCACATCCCAAACATCATTCTTAATGATGGACTGGTATTCCTCAATCATGCCATTGTTCCATAATCTATTCTTTGTAGCCTCTTCATAGGAGGTAGGCTCAACACCAATGATATCACCTAACAATTCCATGTACGTGGAATATGGTCGAGGCTTCTTGATTTCTCTAAAATATCCATATGAAGTACCATACTTCTATGGATATTGAATAAGTTCAGAAGCCTAAGATGGTATTATTTTATTTGTATTTTTTGTTGCAGTTCTTTTTGGTTCTGCCATGTCATGGTCATCTACACCATGACCTTCTAGCCCAACATCATTACTTACAACTGTATCTGCAACTCTAGGAGATTCATGCTCCTCATCATGGATCTCATATATATGATGTTGCCTTGTTCTATTGAAGGTGGCATCCTCATCGAAGGTAACATATCTGCTAATATCGATCTATGTATAACCAGGGATGTAAACTCTAGATGCCTTCGATGTCTCACTATATCCAACAAATACACCCTTCTTTCCTGAAGTATCCAACTTTTATCTGTTATCTTTGTGAACATCCACATACATTGGACAACTAAATATCCGTTGATGGATGACCTCTGGATTTTATCCTATAAACATTTCTCTTGGTGTCTTGGTCCCAAGTACATAGTGAGGAATTTTTCTCGCACATATATAATAGTCCCGACCACTTCTTCCCATCGATGCATAGGTAAGGATTGATCATGAATCACATCCTTTACTTCTTCCATTATTGTTCAGTTCTTTATTTCTACTAACCCATTCCGATGAGGATTGTAGGGAGTACTAGTGAGCTCCCTCTTAATCCCAACTTATTTACAAAATTCTTTGAAGTCATCTGAGGTGAACTCTCCTCTATTATCTGATCTCAATGTCTTTATCTTCTTTTCAGATAGATTTTCTACAAGGGATTTCAATTCCTTGAACTTGCTAAATACTTACCTTTTCAATTTCAAGAAATCAATCCAAGTCTTAGGTGAGAAATAATCAATAAATGAAACATAATATACATACCCACTAAGTGAAGAAACTGACATTTGTCAACACATGTCTTAATTCATGATGTCCAAAACTCCTTTGGCTTTGTTGCCACTTCTTGGAAAGGGATTCTTTGCATTCTTTCCTTATGCACATCCTTTGCATGTACCTTCATGATCCACCTGAATATTTGGAAAACATGTTATCATCTTTCTTCTGATTGGTAATGATTTGTAATGTAAATGAGAAAACCTTTTTTCACATAAGTCACTTGGATTTAATGTTTCATATACTAATGGTGAAATTGAGTGTCCCTTTCATTTGTATCGACCTCCTACTTGGACACCAATTACAATAGGATCATCAAGATACTTTCCTCTTAGCCACATAATAACTTCAACATCAATAAAAGAAACTATGAATCCTTTCTCTTCCAATTTTGAGATAGAAAGGAGATTTTTCTTTAAAATAGGTAAATACAAGACATCTTTTATCTTCAAGGGTTTTCCAAAATCCAACTTGTGGGAGGTTTTTTCTACTCCTTTAATGGGATATTGATAGTCATAACCGAGATTCACCTTATGAGGTGAATCCTTCTGAACCAGATCTAAGAGAGAATCCTTGTAACTGGTTATGTGCTTAGAAGCACCACTATCAACAAGATGTGTGTCACTTCCATGCCATGTGTCTCTTCCATGAGTGATTGTTTCTGTGAGAGATTATATCAATACATGTTCTTCACTTGAATCATAATCTTTTATTTTCTTTTGAGTAGGTTCATCATCTTTTGTGACATGAGCATGCTGTATTTTATTCTATACTTTTCTCATATTCTCTTTCATGAGAGGACAATTTCTTGCAATGTGTCCCATCTTCTCGCAGTAGAAGCATTTATAGATTTAGTAATATCTTTGATTCTTTTGAGAATTCTATAGCTTATTCAACTTATTGGGAGGATAATCCTATTTCCTTCTCTTTCCTTTTATTGCATGTACTCCTAGTTCCTTATCATCATTTCCAAAATTTTCTTCTCTCTTTCCCCGTTTAGCTTCTTCTTGAGTGCAATCTTTCCATAGGCTACTAAACTTTGTTAGATTTCTTCTAGAGAAAATTCCCTGAATAAATGATTCCCAAGACTTTGGGAGACCATTCAATGTATTCATTACTAGATCATATTGTTAAAATGTGTATTTAATGGATTCAAGTTGTTCTTTGATTTTAGACACCCTTGTGAAGTTGGATTGAATGGTTTCTGAATTCTGCATCTTCACATTCTTGAGTTGTTTCCTTAAGGTCATCTTCCGATTGATATTATTTCGTTCATATGATCTCGATAAGGCATCGGAAATTTGTTTCAAGGTATTTAATAATGAGACATGGGGGATCAAGTGATCCTTGATAGAATTTGCAATGATCCTATTTTCCTTAACAAGTTTCTTCTTTTACTTTTCCTTAGCTTTGTCTCCCTCTCGCTTTGCAACTTATTTTTTAATGAATCCCTCGAGATCATTTCCCTCTAGGATGAGAATCACTCTATATTTCCATGCTCAAAATTTATCAACACCCTCAAACTTCTCATCAAGCATATTAATAATAATCATTTTTCGCTAGCCTTTATATGTGAGATGCCTTGACCTAGGATTTTATGAGGAAATCCTAATTTTTTAACTTCATAATTTTGTAGATGTGATCTTGGGAAAAGATGAACCCTCCTTAGGCAACCTTCTTGGTGGGTTCTATAAGTTCTCAATGAGTTTGAAAACGAGGGAAAATGATGATATTCCTTCCAGCGGTTACACTGTTATGAAGGAAACCATCTCTGATACCATGTTAAATTTTTTATATGATCATTTAACCATAAACAATGTCACATCATTTTCATCCAAACATAAGCACATACTAATGCCACCCCCAAGCACAATAAACTTTTCTTATATAGAATGATTCTGACAAGTTCACTATAGAACCAAAAAATAAACCCTAACCATAAATACCACTACTCTAGTAGAAACACAATACTGAAAGAAAGTACCTCTACTAATATAATTGTACCTTTACCAAGAAAAGCACACAAGAGAGATACTAGAAAGAATGAGAATACTCCATGACAATTGTTCCACTACTCTCTCAATACTTTCTCCTCCTTCTCCTACATTTGTTGCTCCGTATAATTGTGCACTAGATGAATTAGTGAGTGAGTGGGTCAAAATGAGCTAAGGCCCCTCCTTATTTATACTATCTTGTCCAAGTGTCTTTTCTATGTGCGACCAACTTCTCTTTCTAGAGCCTTCTAATTGTTTATTATTATTCTCCTTGGGCTGACTTCTCTTCCACGGTATTTCCACATTTGTTTAATGGTTCTCTTACTTCTGGAATATTGTACTCTAATTAAAAAGTTTATACTGGAGGTTAATACCTCCCGCAACTACTAAAACATCAACATTATCAAAACCTGGTATCACATTATGTCTAAAGGATCAACTTCAATGGACATTGGATGTTAGAGGACATTGAAAATGTTCAGTGCTAGGCTCATTTTACAAATTTGTACAACAATAGTCATGATAATCTAGTTCTCCATTTATTCTACAACCACTACCACGATAACCCCATTAATATTCATCATTCTATTATTATATCGGGTTTTACATGATCATTAAAAATGTAAACCAATCTTCCCTTCTCATAGTCATCCATGCGCTATATCTTTTTTTATCGGTAAATTATGAAATTAGGGTTTCACTGAGTAATATAAAATGAAATTTGTGCATTAAAGGGTAACTTTTTGAAAAATATTCCTAAGAGTGTGTGGACAATATTCTCAATTTACTATTTCCCAAAAACACTTAAAGGAGGTTATGAAACTCAATTGTAATACTCAATTTAGTTTTTGTTCTTTTCGATACCCTCGAACTTACCTTATTTGATGTATTTTGAAATTGGGGTTTTTCTTAGTAACATGCAATGCAAATTTTATATAAAGGCTCACTTTATAGAAACTCTTCCCTAAGATCATTTGAATAGTTTTTTAATTTTAATATTATCCAATCCCACACGTGGGATGTTACAAAACTCAATTATATTGCTTCAGTTCTTTTTTATACACTTGGTACAAATTTGGCAAGTGTTCATAAATGGCTTCAACGAGCTAGTTCCAACTCACCATAAAATGAAAATCACTTGGATCAATGAAACATTTGTTCCTTGGACTAATGACATTGAAGTATATCTAGTGACATCTCTCTCAGATGTACCAATACCCTAGGTTTTTGCTTAATAATATGCAATGAAATTTTTTCATTAAAGTTTCAATTTTTTAGAACTCACCCTAGGATCATGTGGATAGAATTCTCATGTCATTATTTCCCAAACAAAAGTATTGAAATATATTATGACATTCAATCCTACATATCGATTTGGTTTATTCCCCCCCCAAAAAACGTTTTTAGCAAGTATCCCTAAATATCTTCAAAAAACAAGTTGGAACTTTCCATAAAAATGATTACTAAGACTTTTATCTAGTAAATATCAATTCCATTGGAATCATGACATAAAATTATATCTAGTTTCACCATTCTACCATGTTTCCATGTCCAATATCTTCTTTTATTCGATGAATTCGGAACTAGGGTTTTTCTCAGTAACATGTAATGCAATTTTTACATTAAAGCGTCAAGCTCTGAAAACTATTCCCCAAAATAATGTGGATAACATGCTAATGCAGGCATTGCTAAAACAAGCTACAAGAGATTATGGAACTCAATTCTATTGATTGATGGTATTTTAATTGCGGGGACCAAACCACCATGTTTCCCTTAGACACTTAACCTAAATAAAATGTATGAGTGGAGAACATGGGGGTGTCACCTTGTTCACTAATATTATCATGTTCATTCATAAAGAGGGGATTTTAATATATGAAAAATAGAGTCAATATATTTTAAGTATAGGGTTGGAGTGGTGTGATGAGGAATACGAGGTTTATAGGTATTGAGGGGTATAAAAAAGAGTATCTGGAGAAAATAGGGAATATCTAGTAAAACTAGTTTTTTTTTTTTGGAATGATGTTTTCAAAGGTGGATTCGACCAAAGGATTTTTGGAGATATTTATCAATTTGTAGTGAAATTATAGGTATTCTTTAATATCCTCCAAATGCACAAGTTATGTCACATGTTCGTTGAGTGAAGGCCCCATGGCGGAGTATGTGTATGTGATGTGTCATTTAAACTCTTAACCCATTTTCTTGTAAAATACCCTAAAAAAAAATGGAAGTTTTTAGAGGACGAAAAAGAAAATCACGAAATTTAGTCTCCTCAAGGTTTATATTCCAAATAAAATCACCCTTTTAATAAAGCACTAGTTTTGAAAAATGAAGTGAAGTAGATGCCTCTACTCATGGAGATGAACCTAATTTATAAAATATTCCTTGTAAGTTACTATTAGAAGACAATAAATATATAGTAGAAACCTTTTCTCTTTCTAATGGCATAGAAGCATGTTCATTATTTATCCCACAAAAATAAATTCATAACAGAGTTATATATGATTTTATGGACAAATGAATGTTTTAACATGTGATATTGAAAAATATTAGAGGTAGTTTCAGCTCCATGTCCACCATTCCACTCTCACACCAATGCTTATGTTTAAAAATCACACATGGACACAAAGATGGAATCAAGAGGAAATCTCATAGTCGCATTCAACAAACTCTTTAGATATGAGGTTTAAATCTCATGAGACAAAATACATGAGTACAACGGTAGTCACATGATAAACATCATCATAATTGACTTACATGAGAAGGTCGTGAAATCCTTCAGCTATCCTCAACCCATGCATAAGTGGTGTGTTTAAACACCAACACACCCAAAATTTATTAACATAGCCAAGCGGAAGCATATAATCATTCATTGTCACAACTCTATTGCAAGTGACATAAGGCTTCTTCATTTGGAAAATCCATCCACATCCATTAAAAAGGATTTGATGTTTATGTGTGTCTTTTCCTACACTTATGTTCATAACTCTTCATGTACATTTTTTCTATTAATAAAATTTTGGAGTTGATGTACATACAAAATTTAGTTAATTTAATTATAAATATATATCATTTTAAATTACAACCCTTACATATGCTGAATAAAAGAATACAAATGCATGATCTTAATTATGTTAATACAAAATGTGAAATTTACATAATTTTTTTTATAAGAAGATCTATATTAGAATGAGGAAAAAAAATATTGCAGTTTTTCTACTGGCTCGTGGCTTAAAAAACCATCCAATTGCAAAACATTTGGTTCATTAAAAAAAAAAAAACTTTAAGTCTTTATACAAGACCTATGCCAAAATTGCTCTGAGCCTTATTAATTGTAACCTTTATACTATAGCTATGAATACTAACGAAGAAGAGGAAGCTTCCCATGAAAAATTAAACAGACGAGGGGGTAAGCCTTAGGAACCTCGGGGGTTCCTCGTCGATGGTGTTGAAGTTGACACCATCTCTAAGTGGCCATGATTTTCAGTTTCTTTTCCATCAACTTATTCTGCAACTGAATGAATTCACTCCGCCTGAAAAGATCATTGTGGGTCGCACCCCTTGATGTTATGGCTTTCCCAAGGATTTTTTTCAAATGTCAGTGTGTGTTAATGGTACCAAAATATTTGATACCTCTTTCTCGGGTCGAGCCAGTATCAGGGATCCAACGCATTAGATCTGCGTCAACCTCTAACCTCTGCATCTACAGTGTTCAACCTCTCCTGTCGAGCTTCATTCTTGATTATATACTTCTCTTCTTGCTCTTCTCGTGTCGTGTTGGCATAGTAATTATTTGCAATAGTAACAGCCTCATAATGCGCTCTGGGAAGAGGGAGAGATTGATGGGTACCACCTCAGCCCCGATTCCTGGACCTATCCATCGAGCTCCTCCTCAGACTGAACGCAAATTTGAAACACTTACAAGGACAAAGACAAGACTGAACGCAACTTTGAAACATTTACAAGGAAAAAGACAAGAAACGATGACACGCCCATGAGAAATATTGACCCTGTGAGAGGTTATGAGACCAAAAGAAATGATCGAGCCAACATTCATTGTATTATTCATTAAGTCCACCATTATCCTCTGTCTAGGCATCCTCATACTCCTTCTAAAATGGCGCCTTGAATGCCAATATAGGACGTACGCGGGTAGGATTCGATAATTGAAGCGAATTGTTCTCGAATGCATCTCAACAGAAGTATAAATCACTGGGGAAAACCAGATATGGGGTTGGTTCTTCCTGTTCGAAGCTTCACTTGTTGCTGAGGTCACTTCTTGAAGAGGCCTCCATGTCAACGATCTCAAGCCCAATTAAGGGCTGTAAACGCCCATCAATGCAATTCACTAAGAGGAGATCTAGTGGTGCCTTTTGGCACTTGGAAACCTGCAATGAGACTTTCCACATGGTTTGATGTCCTAGTGGTATGGTATTGGCTTCGAGTTGCCACCCAAATTATGGTTGAAATTTATATAGTTTATTAAACCATAAACATCAAATAATTTGTTTTGGAATAATGGCACAATATTGATAGAAAGATGAAACACAAAAATTCTTTATACATATGTCCAAATCAATGTATATATTGGAAATTATATGCACATTTTTTACATGTCATGTTCCCAAGATATATAATGCCACCTTGTACCCAAACACGGAAGATTGACACCAAATTCTCTATATGAAAAATTGACACATTGTGGATGAGATACATAATGTGTCACTCATTGGACCCTTACACACTTGCCCCTGCATCTCCAAAGATAATAATCCTCTTTTTAGAGTTGGAAGAAACTTGAATATTTCATGCAAAGTTGAATATTCATGCATTTAGAAAGTGTGTATTTTTTAATAATAAAAAAGAAACAAAAATCTTATATATTGTTTTTTATATTTATCTTAATTGGGTTTAGCTTGAGTGATTAGATAAATGAATGTTACTCTTCTCATCTAGGTTCAATTCAAAATAATTGACATTAGCTTATGCTTTTGTGAATATATGTATACTGTGAAGAAAATATATAAAAAATATTTCACTTATTTCATCTTATAATCATAATTGAATAATTTAGAAAAAATCATGAGAATATCTCAAATATATATGTATTTTTTTATATTTTTTTATGGAACTATGAATTTAGGTTGATTTCCATTTAAATTAAGATCACTCACTCTACCTAATTAATGGAATGTGTGTAGAGAGAATGTAACTCTAAATTTCCCCAAATTTTGATGACTCGAGATCATAAATAAAATACCCCAACATAACAAAATTATATAGATTAAATAGTTTTGGTTTACATACATAGTTTCAAATTACACATAAGTCAATTGAAACACAATCAACTTAACATTAAAAAAAAATTGTTCACCACAAAAATATTATTATTGTATGTACAAAGTATTAAAATATTCTTGTTTATTTTTTGGATTTGGATCTTTGTACCACAAAAATATTATTATTGTATTACAAGGTATTAAAATATTCTTGTTTAGTTGTTGGATTTAATCTTTATACCATTTAATATATATTGATTAACTTCCAACAAATGAACAAGATTATTTTGTACATACAATAATAATATTTTTGTGGTGAACATTTTATGTGTAATTAATAACTATGTGGGTAAACCAAAACTATTTAATCTATATATTTTTGTTAACTTTGATAACTATAGTGATGGATAAAAGATCAAGAGGAGATAATTAATGATATTAATGATTGATAATTAATAAGTATTTAATTATAATATATTAAAATAAAATAAAAAGATCTTAGCAAATTTAATGGTCTTTTTATTTTTTTTCTACACAAGTTAAAAATAATATTAATAATAACAAATATACTTCAATGTTAATCATAAATAAAATATTTCAATATCAACCTAAGATATTTTTTTATTAATTTTATATAATAATTAATATCCCATTAAATTGAATTTGATTTAACATAAAATAATTAAAAATAAAAAATATTATAGTAGATGTATATTTCTTTTAGTTATTAATATGAATTTGACACATATACACCCGAACATAAATCCTTGTAAAGTGATGCATCATTAATAAATAATTGTTTCTTACATTGTAAAGAAAAACCAAAAGTTTAACATTTATTGGGTTTATTTTAATATAAATCACCAAAAACTAAAAAATTAGCGTTTATTCCGTTTATTTTAATAGAATTTTAATAGTTATTAATATGAATTTTACACATGATAAAGCGGAATCAATATAAATCCATGTAGAGTGATGTATCGTTAATAAATAATTGTTTGTTACATTGTAAATCAAAATCAAAATTAATTGTGGATCATGTTGTTACTTTTAGGATCATTGCAGAGGAATTACGCAATATTAAAACCAATTTTTTTTTTTTTGTTGACTTTAGAAAAAAAATTGACATGGTTCCTAGGAAAAACCTTTGGAATAGGTTGGAAGAGAAAAAAGTGTCTCTCAAGTTGAGGGTTGCTGCAATAAGAGTCAAACAAGGTTGTCCCTTGTCCCCTACCCTTTTTGGCATATACATTGATAAGTTAGAAGAATGCTTGGAAAAAAAAGGTTGTGTCGGCCCTACTCTCAGTGGTATAGTCATCAATATTCTTATTTATGACGATGATATCGTTCTTATGGCAAGGAGTCCCCATGATCTTGAAAACCAAGTAAGAATCCTTAAGGATTTTTGCTCCAATATGGGTATGACTGTTAATACTGATAAGACTAAGGTCATGATTATTAAATCCAATAAGATCCCTTATGTTACCTTTGTATATGACAACAACAACTTGAAGGAAGTGACTTCATACAAATATCTTGGAATTGATATTCACCACAAACTCAATTGGAATTATAGCATTGAGAAAATGATTATTGGGGGATGGAAAGCTTATTATGGGCTTGAAAATAATTGTAAATCAGCTGATGTTTGGAGTTGGGATAAGAAGAAACTCCTCTTTGAGACTCTTGTTACACCTGTTATTTTGTATGGATGTGAAGTGTGGGGCTATAGTATCTTTCATTAATCCTGGAAAAAGATAGAACAAATATAAAAGAATTTTATAACCTATAATCTCAAAATTAAAGGAAATACGCCCTATCTCATCCTCCTCTCAGAAACAAGCCTCTCCCCCACTGAGAGCATGGCTATGACTAGATACCTAATGTATAAGAACAAGTTAAACAACATGAAAGACAAGAGGCTAACTAAAATTGCTTCAAAATCAATTCATAACCACCATTGGCCCAAGCGAGGATGGCATAAAGATGATCGGTCTTGGATAAACTATAGGGGAATCATGAAAGAAACCATTTTGCAGAAAAAAACATACTATTAAAAAAACCGTCAAATCAAAATTTAAGGAAAAAATGTGGTGTGATAAAGAGTTAGAGGAAAAAATAAAATTAAGGTATTATAAAGATGTAATCAACCATAATCTAGAAGATCAAAATTATCTATCTATTTTGCCAAGTGTAAAGAGAAAAATAAACATTGCTAAGATAAGAACAAATTCTCACGAGCTGCATAGTGAAACTGGGCGTTTGTCAATTCCTAAAACGCCATGGGATGAAAGAGTGTGTCACCTTTCTGACACTAAGAAGGTTGAAGATGAAAAACACTTTCTCTTAGATTGTCCAGCCTATACCCATATTAGATCTCATTTTCAAAATAATTATCACACTACCAACTTTCCTAACCTCTTAACTCAACAAAAGTATGGTGATCTTGGAAAGCTTATCTTAATGATTTTTTAGCATAGAAACAAAATTCTAAAGAATCACAAGTAATCACTTACCCTCTTAAGATCCGATAGACCAATTCGATCTTAGTGGACGTTAATCGTCATCATTAATGATTGATAATTAATACTTAATTAATTATAAGAAAAATACCCGATTAAATATAGTTGTTTTTTTAATTAGATTGAAGTATATAGAATAAAAGGCTTTTGTTTCAATCACATTAATTGAATCCCAATTAAAAGGATTTGCATCTAGTTTGATATGGAACCTGAAAAAGACACTGTCAAACTTAACATTTATCCTTTTGTATTATGTTTTCTTATAAAAAGGAAATATTAATTACGTCGAAAGGCGTACACCTATTAACAATGGGCAGATTTAATAGGGGTTTAGTGCTTAATAAGTTTTCTATGGACAAGATTAAATATGGCTAGAATATTCTTAGTAGTCATACAAAATAAATGGCTGTGATTTCAATCATTAACTTCCTAGCTATTATAAAGACATCAGTTTAGGTGTTTACTTTTTTACATTTACCTAATCATATTTAAAAATTACTTTGATAGCTAACTGATTGCCACGTAAGTGATTAACATAAATTAAAATATTAACACCAGATAAATAAAGCTCAACAGTTTATTTGTTAATAGATAATAAAATTTAATATATTCTTTTAAAGATTCATTTCATCTTCTCAACCTTTAGACGTTCACCAACAACTATTTTGCTGCTGTGCTAGTTATTAATCACTAATAAGTTGTTAGTGATTACAACTTATTATATATTAAAAGAAAAATCAAACACAATGTCAACCTTAACATTTACCCTTTTGTATTATGTTTTCTTATAAAAAGGAAATTCCTATGTAGAGAGACGGCGCCAGACAGCTGCGTTCTTCAATCTGTATCATTATCCAGTGAAGAAATTTTATAGATCTGGGTTAGAATAACTTTCGACCACCAACACAGCCCTAGATATGGATTTTTGTTTTTATCCTCTAAAATCTCAGCTTGTGTCTTTGCTTCAGTTGATCGCCGTAACTCCTCTGGTACAAGCAATTCAGCCATCAGGTAAAAATTTCACACATATATAAGGTTGACCAGTTGAACTCCACTAGATTAAATGGATCTTAGTATTGAATTCTATGCAATGTATTCTGAGGTTCTTTGTTTGACCCTCTCATGAGCGATAAATCCAAGGTTTGAATTTATGCTAGTTTTTAGTTACAATCACTGATTCGTTGAGTTTTTAATAACATATTTCAGGTATTACATACTCCGGTTTTCAACCTGCGGATGTTCGTGGTGTTAAAGGGAGATGCGAGTTGAAAGACATGGTGACAACTTTTGCGGAGATTGATGACAGTGGCAGTGGCAGTAGCAACAACAGAACTGAGAATTTATACCACTATCTGATTATTGTGCAGAACCGGTGTAAATATTGTAATGCTAAGGGTGTAGCCGTTGAGGTTTCTGGCTACCTTCTCCGAAATGTGATTGTGAATTTGACGCAACCCATTGCACCCGACGGAGACCAATATGTTCTCAAGTATACGAATTCCAAACAGGTCGGTGGTGTCAGACCTGCCAGTGCTACCATTTATGGATGCCGGGACTTATGATCTCTTCTGCTTCTCGACACCTTTATGAGCCATGGCCTTATGATTGTCTAGAAGAAAGATGGATTATATATAGAGGAGTTTTTACTTAGTTTGACTAGTTTATTGCTCTCAGTTTCCTCCTTTAGTTTTTAGAGTTCAAGTTTTGAATTATAGAACATGGATGCTCAGAGATGCATATTTCATCTCAAGATTTTGATTCAGCACATTAGAGATTTTGATTCAGCACATTAGAGGATAGAAATATAAATTTAGCTGTAATAAAGAGAAATACAAATACATCCTGGCATTTTTTTTTTTCATGTAATATGAACTCTTTTAAGTAATAAATACTAACAAGTTCTATCCTCAATTTCAACAATGAGAGGTCTAACAATGAGAGATCTAAATTTAGTTGTTAACTTTTCTGAATTTTATTTTTGCTTATGCATTATAGTGTATTAAGTTTACGTCTCAGTGATCTAGTGTAATTTTGTAGTAGTACAAGTAGTTGATGTGTTTCAATGTTATTATAGTTGTTGAAATTTGGGATAGGTTTCTATTTTATGGATTTGACTCCTAAAGTTTACATAGGTGTGATCTTTTATATTTTTTTATTTTATAGATTTGAGTGTTACACTCTAAAGTCTACATACTTTACTGAGTCTGGATTTCATGTGACCTTTTAGGAGGAAACATATGTTTTTAACAGTTAAACTCACTATACTATATTATTCCTTGAGATGAAATTCTCAACAAAACTTTAACATGTCATTTCCAATCAAAACAAAGTTGAACATGCCATTTTCAAAAAGCCAAAGCAAAGTTGAACATGCAGTTTTTAAAAAACCAAAGCAAAGTTGACTTTCTTTTCACTATGATCAACTTAAACCAAAAAAAAGTTGACTTTATTTTCACTATGATCAACTATTATAGACTAGAAGTGAATATCACAGATTTGGTTGATTATTCTAGATTTTAATAGACATGAGTTGTTGAGACTATTAAGATCAATTATTGATTTTAAGTAAAATTTAATTGACTTTAAGTCACTATGATAAACTTGTTTAACCTTGTTAACGAGTATGGTAGCTTTGGTCTAAATGGTTGTTATAGTTGACTATATATGACTCATAAAGTTGACTTTTGGTTGATATCCTTAACTTCAATATGGTTGACTCTATGGTAGATACATGGTTATTAGTGATATTGTTAATTTTAACATGCTTTATTTTATGGTTATTTTTTATATTGTTAGTTCAATATATGTGACTAGCTATTGTTAACAACTTTTTAATGTGATTGGCTATTGTTGGTTTTGGTTTGTTACCATTGACCGTGGTTGAATAAATATGATTTTGTACTTTTCTTAGTACAATAAACTTTTGTTTAACTTTGTTGAGTATGGTAGGGTAGGTCTAAATGGTTGTTATAGTTGACTCTATGGTGGACACATGGTTGGCATGATTACCTTTGTTATTGTTAACTTTCATATGATTTATTTTATGGTTGATAGATAGTTGACATGGATATATTTATGATAATTATTATTGGCAATGATGTATGGTTGAATTTGGTTGTTTACAGGTTCATTATGGTCGAATTTAGTTGGCTATAAGTTACTATGGTTAAATATTATTAACTATGATTAACATCACTTGAATGTGATTTATCATTCCTTATTTTGGTTTGTTATGATTAACCATGGTTTTTTAGTGGTTGAATAAGTGTGATTATAAATGACTTTAATTGACTTTTATTGATAATCCTTAAAGTTGGTTGACTACAATGCATTATGGTTGAAAATAGTTAGATTTGGAATTAGTGAAAACATATTAGTTAAAAAAGAAATAGGATGGAATGTGTTGTTAAAACATTTCATAAATTTTGTTCACTTCTCGATACCAAAACTATTTGGAAGAATTTGTGAAGCTAATGAAAAGAGCTTGTCATATTCTAGGCTATTGAGTTTCATTTTGTAATGAGAATAATTGGTTTCAGATGGGGTAATGGTTTTTATAGTTCCAATTCTAGGTATTTTTTCATTATTATATTATGTTAATAACAAGTCTAAAATTAAAATAGTGACTAAGGAAGAACTCAAGGAGCCTATCTTTTTGCTAGTATATGGAGGTCATGTTGTAGGGCATACCTATTTATATTGATATAGTGAATTTAGATTAATATCATCTTTATCTATACAGAGGCTTTTCATGATTCACTTTACTTTTTATTTACATATTTTTTTATCATAATTGATGTTAAAATTTAAGAAATATTATTTAAGTGCTTAGACTATGCTAGATACAACTGAATTAACACATAAAGGGTGAAATGTCAAATTCTTAACAATAGCAATGGAAGGTGGATGATGGAGCATGAGAAGGAGTAACTCCTCTATTATCAATAAGTTCATAAGAAGGTGTGGATGCATTTTTCCCATCTGAAAACTTTCAATCAATCCAAAAACCTAATACTTTGAAAGAGAAAGGGTGAAAGGGTATAAGGGTGGAAATATTTAAGAGTGACTACTAAAAGGGACCAAATGAAATGACTCATGGATTTCTTTGAATTAACTGGAATTAGATTGAAAACAATAATTGTTCAATTCTTTGGATAAATGGATTAATTTTTAGAGTTATGGAAATAAACTTGAGGAAGGAATAAATGATAGCCTTTTAGGGTTCCAACTACACAATGGGGGAGAGAATAAGGAATATCATTCTTACATTAGAAAAAATATAAATTAAAATACTCTAATGATCCAGATTGTTTTCGGCACAAAATGAAAGCAGAGATATAATAAAGAAATCCACATAGATATCGCGGATATCCAATAATATAACATAAATGTATTAGAGATGCAACCATAAACATAGAGATACAATAATGTATGATTTCTATTAATGAAAAAAATGTACAGACTGTAAAAATACAGAGCGAAAGACTCGCTAGAATGGTGGGAGCTTGTCTCTGAGAAGAGATGTGATGGCTACTCGCATTCGCAAGAAGATGATTACAATGAGGCTCTGAAGGAATTTTTACAATAAACAACAATGTCAAAAAACCTAGACATCCAAAAACATAACCCTAGGAGATGAAGCACCAATAGTCATGTGGGCCCCGTTTGGGTAAGTTAGTACATCAACTTCTCGGAGTCGTAACTTTTACATACAATCTTCATTTTAGGCACACGATACATCATTAGAAAGATATATCTGAGGACTGCAACTATTGAAAACAAATATCATAATGATATTTTTCAATTGATAGATTCCCAAAAGACGTCGTTTAGGGCCTCAAAATGACTCCGAAAGTTCACGACCCGAAAAATTGCCAAAAATAGTAAATTACCAAAATTGCGAGAAAACTGTTTTGAGCAAGTTGGAAAAGGTGGCTGACCACCGATATCCTCCTGGATCAATCCTCCCTCCTTAGGAATCAATGGTCTCCATTGCGTTGAGTTCACGGGGGAGAGGAACAAATGTTTGTTGAATCTGCATCTTGATGAGCTCCTTGCCTTGTTGGGTAAGTTGCGTTACTTAGCTTGTTGAAGGTTGTCATGAACATGTGGCTGGAAGGGTTGGATTTTTTACCCAGTCTAGCTACATGAGGTGCATGTTTGCAGAAGGAATCTTTACACTTTGTTGCAATCTTGTCGACCTGCTTCTGTTGGATAAAAGGTGCTTGGGTCGAGGTTGTAGTCGTTGCAGTATCCTTATGTTCACCCTTTGAACAGATTGTGAAGAAGGTGAATTTTTTAGTATGAGATACTACCTTGCGGCACTGTTTAGGTGAGACAATACTTAGAACTACCTCCGGTATTTTGTACAGATGACCCCCCAGAGAAATAAAGACATTGTGGGGTCGAGACTCATAAACAACATGGTTCTTCCACATATATGGTTGGACCAAGAGAACATCGAGACATCCAGTGGGGAAACATCACATAATACCTCATCCTTGAAGAGTTGGATGCCGTATGACAATAGACACTACTGTTTGACATAAAGATCTCATCCCTAGCGAAGCCACCCGATGTTGTATGGTTGTGGGTGTGGTGTTGTCGACAATCCCAACTATTTGACGACCTCTCCTGAGATGAGGTTCTTTTGGCTTCGGCTATCAACAATAAAATGCAGTGGGGTCCCCTTCACCCACATCTGTGAATGAAAATGACGCTCCCCCTTTTCAAGATTTATTATTTCTTTTGGTTGAATTGTTACGGACACAAAATGCCAGTGGAGTCTGCATTGATGGTCTATCTTTTACCAGTATTTTTAGAGTCAGATTCTGAATCAGGGTTTGACTCCTTGTCTTTGATCTCTACCACCAATGAATGTTTTGAGCGACATTCATTGGTATTGTGCCAGGGGATTTTGTGGAAATCACACCATTTTTCGGTGTCCTTCTTTATCTTCCCGTGACCCTGATCCGGATTTATGTAGGAACACAATGAAATACAGAAATACACATAAACATAGAGATGCAGCAGAAATAAGACTTCATTTCATTAATAACAAATGACTGAAATATGCTTATAGACAGAATGGAAATAAACTAGTTGGGGCACTGGTAGCTTATCTCTGAGAAGAGATGTGGTGGCTACTGGCCTCTGAAATGTGTTACAATGAGGTTCGAAGGCCTATTATTATTGAGCGACAATGGAAAACCCTAAACATCCAAAGACCTAACCCTAGGAAATGAAATGCCAAGACTATGGGCCCCGTTTGGGTAAGTTGGTACATCAACTTCCCGGGGACGTAACTTTGGCATACGATCTCTGTTTGACGCGTTCTATACCTCGTTAGAAAGATCTATCCGAGGAATACAACTTTTGGGTGAGCAACATATCTACGATCCATGTTGCTCCCCGTTTTCCCAAAAAACGTCGTTTAAGGCCTCAAAACGGCTCCGGAAGTTCAGGACCCAAAAAACTGCTAAAAATAGTAAATTGTGCGGAAACTAAAAAACTAAAAGAAGCAATGGTGGGGGTCCAAGTGGAATAGGTGGGTGGCCACCAATATCCACCTGGATCAGAACCTTCTTTACCTGTGGCTTGGACTGGTTTTTGGGAGACTGTTTGTTGGGGCCATATTTATCATACTTTGGTTGTTGCAGATTTGCAAACCCAAACTCCCATTTGTTCTGGTGCTTAAATTTATGCTCGATTTTAACAACATATCGATAAGCAGCACCGAGTGATGATATGTCCAGAAAATCTATTTCAGTTTGGATGTATCTATGTATATCCCCACGGTATTTCAAAACCAAATGTCGTTTGGAGTCTTCGATACCCAGCTTCGTGCGTAAGGTGTTGAAGATATTGGTGAAATATAGAACTTCTTGGTGCCTCTCTTGCTGCAGGGTGGTGCATGTCACGTACTAGTTCTGATACTTGCCAAAAGGGTAATATTTTTCCTTTACCACATCCACAAAAAAATCCAAAGTTGTCTCGGCCCCATATATTCCAGACTCCTTTGTGGGAATTTGTACCAAGTAAGTTTCTCACCAATGTTTGACATGGGGGGGAGACTTAAGGAGTGCGAAGGTGATATTTTCCCTATCGAAAAAATTATGAACAAAGAAATAACCTTATAATAGATTTAACCATTTGTTTAGAGCATCCCCATCTATCTAACCTTCAAATACGAGAATATCAAAATGAACCTATACCTTGAAAGGAGACGTGCTTCCAAAGTGTTTGTTTGATTAAGATGTGCATGTTGCTATCGACATGCGTTTAAGGATGTGCAAAAAATTCTCCATCATTTCATCCCTCTGTCGCGTGAGAGATTTCTCAAGCAACAGAATGATAGGATCATTTTCTCCGTTGTTTTTCTTTTATTCTTCCATGGAGGGTTTCTTAGGCGTGTGAGAGCGATTGTCTTCAACAAATACAATATCGAGACCCAAATTGCTATACTCGGACCTCATCGGGGACATGCACTGAAAAATGGTCAAGAGCAACCTTCTCTGATACCACTGATCTATATTATTTTCGGCATGAAATGAGAGCGAAGATATAATAAATAAATGCACATAGATATCACGGATATCCAATAATATAACAGAAATGTATCAGAGATGCAACCATAAACACAAATATACAGTAATACATGATTTCTATTAATGAAAGAAATGTACAGAGACTGTAAAAATATCGAGTGAAAGACTCACTAGAATGGAGGAAACTTATCTTTGAGAAGAGATGTGACAGCTACTCGCATTCGCAAGAATATGATTACAATGAGGCTCTGAAGGCCTTTTTACAATAAATAGGAATTTCAAAAACCCTAGACATCCAAAAAACTAACCCTAGGAGATGATGTGTCAAAATTCATGTGGGCCCCATTTGGGTAAGTCAGTACATCAACTTCACGGGGTCGTAACTTTTGCATACGATCTTCATTTTAGGTGCACGATACATCATTAGAAATATCTATCCGAGGACTACAACTGTTGACATCAAATATCATGATGATATTTTTCAACCGGTAGATGCCCAAAAGATGTCGTTTAGGGCCTCAAAACAGCTCTGGAAGTTCAGGACCCAAAAAACTGCAGAAAATAGTAAATTACCAAAATTGCCAGAAAACTGTTTTGAGCCAGTTGGGAAAGGTGGGTGGCCACCGATATCCACTTGGATCATCCAAATAGAATATTTTATAAGTGATTGAATTTGGAATGGATTGTATGGAAGTGTATGGATGGAAAAGGTTTGTAGGAAGAAGATTAGACTTAGAAGCTTTAAGCTAATTAGGGTTACTATTGGAAATAATCAAGGAGGAAAGGAGAACATCCAAGGGGAAATTATTAAGCTGTTGTGTTAATAAAATAAAGTAGGTAGTAAGGATGGTGGTAGAGGGGGACATATGCCTAGAACGAATAATTGAATATCATGGTCTAGCATTAGTTAAAAGATTCAACAATTCTCAAATGGAATAAGAAAGTTGATCAAAATATATAAGGTCTCAATGGTTTCCTTATTTATGATATTCTATGATATTTTATATGATCCAAGTCGTTGGAATGGTTTATCTCGAGGTCAAAGGAAAATGTGGAACTTTTTTTATGGAAACAATGGTACTAGGGCATGCCCATTCTACCACTAGTGAAATGGAATCCATGATTCAATCCATGGTTGGAACCCATAAATTCAAATATGGAAAGTTAAGTGAAGAGACCAAAAACATGCCAATATTCCTAAAGCAAATCTCTTTAAGGAGGATCAAATTATGGTCAATAACAGATAGACAACATATTATTTGAAGAGTTGCATGATGAAAAACCATGTCAATTACTTCCTCTCAACTTAGATCCTCTTATTATAGTAAACAAATATTTTTTTATTTTATTTTTGGGATGAAAAAAGTGGCCATCACCTTTAGAAGTAGATAGGATGTCTATAGGATGGGTAAAAAGTGTTGGGGATGAGAGTTAAAAAAAAATAGGAATAGATTACTAAGCCATAGGGGAGGAAAATATAAATATATCAACAATCAAATAAGAATTGAATGGGCAAAGGAATAGTTCAAATACTTACTCAAATTATCAAAACTCTAACTCTTAATCTTAGTAATCAAACAAATTCAAGATACATGTAAGATCAAGAAAAAGGAATAGCCTAAAGGCATATGATTGTATAGAAGGAGGTTTAGGGATTGACCCTATTTTAGAAACTCACTCAAATAATTGTATAAAATCATTCCTTCATTAGGCCCAAGAAAATTCCTTGGAAGAGATTCCACAAGGAAAACAAAGATATTTAAAACGGATCCCTAGAGCATGATGACACCCCACGATCATTTTATCACAAAATGTTAGGTGTTTGTGAATACCTCTAATATATTAGTATTATTTATATTACCGGATGTAAACAAGAAAAAAAAATATCATGTTACAAGAATCTGTGTTGGAAGGGAAGAGAAGTGTAAAGGAATTAGGTAAATTTATAAAGGCGGATTAAAAATAGAGTAGTATGGCTAGAAAAAGATGATTAAAACACAATCCTTTTTCATAATTTTTTAAATTAAAAAAAATATATATATAATTTGGGATATGAATAAATTATATTGTAGCAAGGACAAACATTTTCAAGACATAGAGATATTGGAGTTTCATACTTTCAATGTCCTGATATAGATATCAATAGAACATAATTTAGATTGTGTATTTATAATTCTAACATATATTGGAAGATAATTTATTAAGGGTGATTGAGGATGTAAAGATTTTATGGAGAGTTTGTGGAGCATACAATGGAAAAATTCTACTTCAGTTACAAAAAAAAACGACAACCCATGAAAATCAATGATTATGTAACTCAATTTAATTTTTTTTTATAAAATCTTGGTTGTTATAATCAAAATAATTATTTCCAAGGTGATATCAAAGAAGAAAATTGGATTGTTCGTAGGAAGAAAAATCCCCAATGAAATACGGAAATACGGGTAGAACAAGAAGGTATTAATGCTATGAAATAAAAAATATCTCTATCTATCTTAACAAATATAGATTCATCCAAAGCATATGATAGGTCTTGTTCGTTATATATTAAAAACTGTTACTATTACATGTGGTTTTTTTCCTTCCTTTCGTGAAGAGGATAGTGGGATGTTTGACATTAAGCCATCTTTCTATGTTTTTTTTTTTTTTTTTTTAAGTAAGAGGTATTGTATATTAAGGTCCTACCAAAACCAGATTGGTGTTCCAAACTACATTCATAAGCATACTGGAATCACTAGACTGCCCCAACAGAGGGGAAACCAGTCCAACCAGCATAAGAGTTACGCAAAACAGTTCTAAAACTAAGACAGAAAAGGTTTAGATGAACTGTTCTTCCATTGGAACCAACTGAAACTAACAGGCTACGCATAAAAACAAACTTAAACACCTGGCAAGTATCCTGGGTACGTGGTAGAGAGGTCCCCCGGCCAAGGTTCCTCCTTGATGTAAGTCGGCCCCATAGCCCATATCACCTCGCCTTCCACATTGTCCGCAACGCCCTCGGCATCTGTCATCTCCTCCTGCCACTGTCGATTTGTCGTGTCTGCCTTCGTTGTACTGCAGTTGGTCTGCTCTAGCCCCTTCTCCTCTATTCGTTGTTCCTTGTCGTCTCCCTCACTGGTTGTTGTACGAGGCATCTCCTCTGAGGTCGCTTCATCCAGGTGAGAGGGGAAGGCCTCGCACATGGAGGCAAGGAGTTGAAGGAGGGTGGTAACCTTATCATCTGTGGACTGCAAGCGGAAGTGGAGGTCCTCCACCCCTCGGCGAAGTTCAAACACTAGGCCATAGATAATGTCTAAACTATCTCGGAGCTACATACCATTGTAGGAGTCGGAAGGCTGGTGATCAAAATTCCCTGGCCTACGGGGAGGAGGGGGTGCTCCTGGAAAGCTTCGAGGGAAATCAACGACTGGCATTGGGTCAGGTACATGCATGGAGGAGGCGATACAGAGACGCGAGGGAGAATCCATCGTCCAAGGGACAATTGCCAAAGAGTGCAATTGCGAGGCCAGCGGGGAAGGTTCGGGCTGTATGGGAAGTGAAGAGCGTATGGAGGGAGAACCAGGAGGCGAGAGTGAGGGTCTGCGAGGCTTCCAAGGGGAGCCCCACCTTGGTCTCCCTCTCTGGCGTGGCATTGGACTGTTCGAAGAAGCAAGGTGAAACGAACGGAAGTGGGGTGCGTGGAGACAGAGGAGGCTGGCCAAGAGCCGAAGGAAGCTAGGCGTGTTAGTCCATGATCGGAAGGGGAGAAGCCCTTCGCTCTTCGACCAGAGACGGGAGTGGTGCATCTGCAGTAGAGCCATGCTATGGCGGTCGAAGTAGAGGGGGGGTGCATAAATGAACATTTACGTCGACTAAGGTGCGGTTTAATGCTGGAGGGGGGTGACGGCCATCGGCACGAGCCCGTCACGTGGCCTCGTGCCTAGTGGGCTATTGCCGACCGACTCCACTTGCCAAGTGTGCTCCAATATCACCCCATCCGATGGATGGTCTACCGAATCAGCCTTGCGAATGCATCGTTGGAGGACCGTGTGATCGGGGTCCATGTTTGCGTTGCATAGAAGTTCTGGTCCGCTCCAAGTGGTGCCCAAATTAGCTATATCATCTGCAACTTGATTTGCCTTCCTTCTGATGTGGGCCGGAATGATAGCTTGATTCGGATGCAATAAATATGAGACAAGCTGCAGCCCATGGGAGAGTCTCTAGCTAGGCGTTAGTCTGTCCGGATGCACTCCATTTATCATTCTGCGCAAGAGGTTGATAATGATTTGTGAGTCCCCCTCGACGATTAGCTTGGTGAAGCCATTTTTCCTGGCTAAGAGCAGTCCTTTAATAAGTCCCCATAGTTCTGTTGTATTGTTTGTTGAGTGCCCGAGGGAGCCTGCATTTATGATCAGGATGTGCCCAAGTTGGTCGCGGAAGACGACCCCATAGCCTACAGCACCAGGGTTTCCCTTGAAGGCTCCGTCGAAGTTAAGTTTGATGAAATCCTCCGAGGGAGGAAACCAAGAGGAGGGACTTCGGAGCGTAGATGAGCAGATTATGGGTACTGGAATAGAGGGAAGCAGCGCCCAATGCTGAAAGATGGGAAGTTCAGAGGGTGAGCCATTCAGATCTGCCTCAGACCATCTCTGGAGTTGGACCATTTCCAAGATATTACTACGGCATAGATGCCAGCACTGTTGCCATGGGAGGGAGTGGCCTGTGAAAATTCTCCTGTTCCTTTCCTTCCAGGTCTGGCAAAGAATAAAGCCTGGGATGAGTTGCCAAATACGATTTAAGAGTGGAGACTGGAAAGTCGCGTCCCTCCAGTTCATTATGGTCTCCAGGATGCTATCCCTATTACGGTCCGATGTGCGCATGATAAGCGTGGCTTGATCCCAGAATTGGGCAGTGTAGGGATAGGTATTGAGGAGATGGTTCATAGTTTCCTCTGCTTCTCCACATAGAATGCATATTGAAGGCCCCACAAAACCGCGTTTCGTTAGATTATCCCAAGTCAGGTTGCTTGAGTGGAGAACGAGCCAAAGAAAGAGGGTGATTTTTGGCCAGTGTTTAAGATTCCATAATTTGTGCCAGGCTGTCATATTCGGGATGGGGTCTGTTATTGTCTTTACCAGGTAGGCTTCCTGCGTGCTGAAGGTGCCCTGCGGTCGGTATCCCCATCTGAGGATATCGTCCCCCTCAATTTTGGGAATTTTCCTTTTGGCCATCTCCTTTTGCCAGGGTTCCAAGTCCATGTGTGCCCCTAGATTGATGTGTTTCGTGTCCAAGTGCCAGCAATGCCAGGTGTCCTCCTGGGTAGTGTCCTGCCAGTAGTCAACGACTGTTGTCAGGCCTGCTCGAATAGCTTGGGGGAAAATGTCTCGAGCCCAATCCTCAGTGTCCAGGACTGACCATTGTTGCCAAGAATCTCGCCAAAAAAGCATTGTTTACCCATTCCTGATTTCCCAAAAAGCATGCCTAGTCACCAGTTCTCTATTCTGCTTGGCCGCAGTCCAAATTAGGGAGCCCGGGTTGTCCCCATTCCACCTAATTAGGTTCCTCTCGGCTACATTTGGGGTATACTTCTTTCTCCAAAGTCTGGCCTAGAGGTCCTTGGGATGTTTTAACCAGCGCCACCATCTTTTTGCACTGAGAACCTTGTTCATGATGGAGGGGTCTCTTAGACCCAGGCCTCCTTGCTCCTTTGGGCGACAGAGCTTATCCCACCTGACCAGCGCCATCTTCTTCCCTGTGTTGAGACCGTGCCAAATGAAGTTTCTTTGTATGCTCTTGATAGTTGTGAGGACGAACCTGGGGGCAGCCAACGCAGAGAAAGAGTAAATCGGGAGGGCCTGGAGAACAACCCAGAGGAGAGTAAGGCGACTGGGGAGGTTTAAGACTCGAAAGGTCCAGGATGACAGCCTTTTGGTAAAGGATGCGAGTAGTTGCTCCTAGGAGGAGTTCCGAAGAGCATTATCAATTAGGGGGATTCCCAGGTATTTGGACGGAAGGGAGCTTCAGGTGAAACCTAATACCTCAGAGATATGATGCTGGATAGGAGGGGGCGTGTTGAAAAAGAAGATTTGGGATTTTTCCTTACTGCAATCCAGGCCCGAGGCGTCTGAGAAGGAACGAAGAATCTCCATGATAGAGTTGGCCTCGCAGACCGTCGGGCTGCCCATCAAGAGGGTATCGTCCACGAACTGACTGTGCGAAATAGGGGGAGAGATACCGTGCATAAGTAAGCCTGTCAGAAGGTTATTCTCGACTGCGGCATGTATCGAGTAGCTGAGACCTTCGGCCAGTATGATGAAGAGGAAGGGGGAAAGAGGATCCCCCTGTCTTATTCCTCTTGAGGGGGAGAAGGGTCTGGAGGGGACACCGTTGATGAGCAGTGAAAAGAAGGCCGTGGAGGTAAGATTCATTATCCAGCTCACCCAACTCTCATCAAAGCCAAAAGCTAAGAGCATTTCTCGCATAAAGTCCCAACTTATCTTATCAAAGGCTTTAGAGAGGTCTAATTTAAGGAGCATACCTGGAGTTTTGGTCTTTTGTAGAGAGTGTATCACTTCATGAGCCAAGATAATGTTGTCCAAGATCTGTCTGCCCTCCACATATCCTGATTGTTCCGGGGATATGATTGACCACAGGATAGGCTTGAGTCTTCGGGCTATCACTTTTGTGAGGAGTTTGTAAATAACATTGCACAGGGATATAGGCCTGAACTGCTTGGGATGATGTGCCTTCCCTTCTTTGGGAACTAAGGTGAGGAAAGTAGCATTGAGGGCCTGGAGGACTTGACCAGTGGCTCTAGAGTCTTCCAAAATTTCCTAGACCTCTGTTCTGATCATTGGCTAGCAATGATGGAAAAAATCCCTGGTGAATCCATCCAGGCCCGGAGCCTTGCACTTAGGTGTGTTCTGAAGCGCCTCGTCCACTTCCTCGATTGTGATGGGTCGGAGCAGCGCTGAGTTCTGTTCCGGGGTGACCAGGGATGGCACATTCCATGTAATTTTATTGATGGCCTCATGCCTGTCCCGGAGGGGTTCTGTGAGGAGATTTTGAAAGTAGTCTATCAAGGTTGTGTCCATGTCCTCATGGGAGCGAATGGATTCTCCCTCATCTGAGATAAGATGCGTGATCTTATTGGAGTGTCGCCTTTGGATGACAGTTCTGTGAAAGAATTTAGTATTGCGTTCTCCTTCCTTTAGCCATTGGACGCGCGATTTCTGCCTCCATAAGACTTCCTCTTGTCTTTTCCTGGCTTCAAACTGTTGGGTTATGTTTATTTCCTGGGTTTTAGCTCATTAGTTAACCCATGCGATCTGATTTGATGCTGGATCTCGCCCATTTGTTCCATAAGCTTCTTTTTGGAGTCGAAGATATTGCCAAAGGTATTCTTGTTCCAGAGCTTGAGAGTGTGTTTGAGGTTCTTTAATCTCTGCTGGAATCTGAACATTTTAGATCCACGTGGGACCTCTACCTCCCTGCACTAGTCCTGGATGTTTGCTTGGAAGTCCGGATACTCAAGCCAAAATTGCTCAAACCTGAAGGATTTCTTACCAGGTGTGGCCGGGATGTCCATCCATAACTATATGGGCCAATGATCTGAGCCGGAGAGGTTCAAAATAGTAGCTTCCATTGTCGTACCTTCCATCATAAGGGAATCAGAGATGAGGAAACGGTCTAATTTGCATGCAATTTGGTGTATTTTGGTCCTCCTGTTTGTCCATGTGTAGGTGCCATTGGTGGCGTCTAGATCAATGAGGTGGAGATCGTCAATGAGGTTGTTGAAATCACCAGAATCTCTTTCCAGTCGTCTTGATCCCCCTTTTTTCTCCTCCAGTCCGCGAATGATGTTGAAATATCCGCCGACAATCCATTTGTTATACTGTGTTAGAGTAGATATATAACTCAGGCTTCTGAGGAATTCTTGCTTGTCCCTTGGGCTAGCTGGACCGTATACGTTAGTCAGGTATCCAGGCTTGTTTGAGCCTATGCACTTGTAGTCCGCTGTGATGGACCATCTAGTGGTGAAGAAATTTTCCAGTATCACCTCATTGGTGTTCTAGAGCATGGTCAGTCCCCCGGTGGTACCCATGGTATCAATTGAGGCCACTCTCCCTTGCTTCCATCAATAGGGAAGAAGCCTATCAATGTATTCTGAAGTACATTTTGTTTCCTGCAACATTACTATGTCTAGTTTTTCTATCATGATCAGATCCCGTAGCACTTTTTGCTTGCTACGTCCATTGAGGCCCCTGATATTCCAAGAGATGATCTTCATAATGATGGGGGGGTGGGGAGCGGGGGGAAGCTATTTGAGATCAAGTGGATTTGTCCCGAGTTCACCATGTAGTTGTCTATTTCCTGTATGAGCTTGTTAGTAGATTTTCGCCCTCTTTTTTTCTCATCTTTCTAAGCTTTACTTGGGTTTTTTGATTGAGTGCTCTGGATTCCTAAGGCTTTGCTGGCTTGAGCTGAAGATCTGGCTGAGGAGTTAAGAAATACCTTGTGTACCTTCCTTAGTTGGTCTCTGGGTATGGTGTAGAGTTTTTGCTGCCTGTAAGCGTGCTCAAGGTGCTCCAGGTCCACCCCTGCTAGGTCGTGCTCCTCCAGCTCCATTTCCGCGTCCCCGTCCTCTATCTCCTGTAGTTCTTGTGTGTTCTGAGCCATGTTTGGGTGAGGGGGATTGGCATCCTTGCGTTGCTGGGGAGTTTCGGTTCCTAGGCTTGGGTCTTGAGGTCCCAAGTTCGGAGGTGGTGCGCCTGGGATCGAGGGGGTGGTGTGGTTTTCAGTTGATCTTGCAATATTGCGAACTTATTTCTAGTAGAGGGATCTTTACTTACTTGGGCTGGTTTCTTTCTTCCTCCTTGTCGTCTTTTCCCTGCTAGTTGTACAAAGTCGTCCTAATCTTTGCCTTCCTTGTCTTTTCCACTTTTAGAGTTCCCATCTTTCTGAACCGTGTTGAGGGGGTATTCCCTGAAAAGATGACCGTGTTCATGGCATTTCCTGCATCAGAACAGAATGTGTTCATAGTCAATGGTTTGAGTCTAGTCTTCGTCTTGATATTCCAGTACAATGGTTCCTGGGAGTGGCTTAGCTATGTTCAAATACACACAGATTCGCGCATAGGAGGTATAGCGCCTCTGCTTGGTTGCTTCAGAAGATTTGACATAGATGTCGATGGTGTTGCCTATGCCAGCCAGGACCTCTTCTAGCCAGAACTCCTATGGAAGAGAGTATAGCCGGATCCATACAGGGGCATGAGCAAAGTCCTCCTTCTCTGGGCTGAAATTCTCAGTCCAGAACCGCAGGAAAAGACCCGCTGAGTTGAAAAAATACGGCCCCCCATCAAAGATACGGTTGTGATCCTCAACGTTATGAAATATGATTGTAAAAAACCCCTTGGATCCCAGTTGCAGCTCGTAATGAACTTTTGGTCTCCACCAATATTGTATCCACTTTATCAGATCCCGCTCGGCAGGCCAGAGCCCCAAAAATTTTCCAACTACGGCATAATCCCTCATGTATTGTTTTTGCTCTTCTATGTGTGGCGAGCTAATAACATATTTTGGGGCTTGTGGTGCTTGTAAAATGCATTTACCTGGCAACCAAGTAGCTGACGCAGGAGAAGGGCTGGCCTCTTTTGCTAAGTCGATGTCCATTTCACAGTCCTTGAATGTGCCTTCCTCCATCAGTTTTGAGCGTCGTTTTATTCCCTCTGCCACATTCCCATTCGCGGTATCTTGGCTATAGGAGGCGCCCGTTGGCCCTCCCTCCTTGCAAGACATGAGCCCCAACGGGGATACGGAAGGAGCCGCGCAGCTCCAGGCGACTGCAAAACCCTAGTTCGCGACTCAGAGCAGAACCCTAGCTCTCTAAAAAAAAAAATAAGACATCTTTCTATGTTAATAAATGAAATAATATCTATATATTTCAATCCATAATGGAGATTGAGGAAAGGTTTCTTTTCTCTCCATTATGGTTTGTTGATGATATATTTTTATTCATACAAGGCTCTTTGATGGAAAAAAATTAAAGAAATATTGGATATCTACAATACTACAACAAGAATGGAGGTAAATGACATAAATTTCATAATTTTATTTATAATATTGGACGGAGATATATGGAAATAGGTCCATCTATTTCCTTTCAAATACGTTAATTTGAATGATGGTTTCAAATACTTGAGGTTTCTACTCAATTCTTATGGTCGTGGAAATGCGGACCATGAATAAGTGATAGAAGGTATTGAAAATTGAATAAACAATTGACCTACAATAGATGGATATTCATCATTGGAGTAAGGTTGAATTTTTTCAAGTCAATCCGAAAGGCTATTTTACTTGTTTAATTTGGTCTACATTACAAAAACTATTCTAGAAAGAATTAGATTGAAGCTCTTCGGGTTTATATCGATTGAGAAAAAAAAAGGAAATATATCGATTAACTGGAAGGAAATATCCAAGCCAAAAGAAAAAATGTAGTGGACACTAAATAAAATACACTTATTATGGAAATATTATTGGCAACAAAAAGCTTCTAGATGGTTATCTCATGTGGAATTTCATCGAAAGATATTATAGTTCATAAATACATAATCCTATGGAGAATAAAACACTTTATTAGAACTTGGAGGAAGACAATAAAATGAGTCCATTGATTTCAAGGCTAGAGTGAAATCATATCCTTTGAGTAGAAGGTGAATGGTATGGAAGGTAGGGGTTGGTGAGTATGTGAGGGTGGGAATACATTCCTAGAATGGATATTGGGAGAAATTGTATTGAACGAAGGCATTCATGCCTTTAATCAAATATAAGATAAGGGGAATGCATATATAGATACATCAAGGGTGGATGAATGCAAGCGAGTTAGAGATAGATAATGAATATGTAGCAATATAGAATATTGATATATATGTTTTTCACAAAAATCAAGTTAGAATAAATTAGTAAGACTAAATAGTTTGGTAAATAAATCAAACATTTGGTTATTATTTAATGAAATTGGGATATCAAGCTAAATTATATTTGGAGCTTAAAAATATGGAATTCTTATCAAAAAAGTTGTGGATGGTAAAATCCATGAAGAAAACAAAAAAATTTGTATGGACATAAATAATCGATAAAGTGTTAAAATGGGAAACCATGTAAAGAAACACTAGGTAAGGGATCATAATCAACACTTGATGTATGGAAATTGATGAAATAATACCTCATTTTATCATAAATTGTTTATATATAAAAGAAGTGTGGCTAGAGCTAGAACATAGAAAATAATTGCAGGATAGATGGATGGCCAGAAAAACCAATGTTGTTCCAAATAAAATCCTAAAAATGGTAAAAAACTTAAAAAAAAAAAAAATTAAAAATAAATAAATAAATACATAAAATAATGGTAAAACACATGTTTATATAGTTAGATAGATAAATACAAAACAACATGTTTTAACAAAAACGACCAAAAAATGAGCATAAATAGGAGAAAAAAAACATTAATATAAATAAAAATATCTAAATTGAAAATTGAAAGAAAATATTTAAAATATATAAAATACAAATTTAAAAGAAAAAAATAAAATAAAAAACATTTTAAAAAATGGGGGAGGATGGGGGTGTATAGGTGCTACTTATTGCTAGAAGGAATTCTTGGTTCAAGGATTGATTTTAAGTTTTCAACATGGAATAGTACCAATTTTCAAGGTCATGATTTCAATCAAGATGTAACTCTTTCCACACATCTCACCCACTCCGTTCCTGCTAAAAAAGAAGAAGAGGTGATCGTGGGAGTGTCAATTTTGAATTTTGGGGTTGATTTAATGTTTTTTTCCATATATTTATAGGTGATGGCTACAAAATTATGTAATTTTAACCTCTAAAAAAAAGGTTTCTCCCAGTACCACCACTTCTTAAAATGAATATAAAAACATCCACTAAATGTGACCTAAAAGAAAGAACCTTGGATATTTCTCATCCAATCAATAACTAAGATTGTTGTAATTGCAGGTTCTTTTCATGGCAAGTGAGCCCTATAAATGACATTTAGGCCAAATGTCCAAATTATTTTCATCCCTTGACTATAAAGCAATAGTTATACAAGACCTAAGTCATTTCCATAATAAAACCCTTACCTTCTCCCAAACCATGTTTATAATCTAAAGACCATTTCTAGTTGGTAAAACCTACTCATGGATTCAATATCCCACTTGGATGCTAATGAAATTCGACCATTTCCCATTGAATGATTCATGGTGTGATCCAAATATATCTTCTCATTGAAGGAATGTGTTGAGGTTTATTCATGGAACCCGTATTCCTCTAGTAGGCTAGACATATTGTACAAGGGTCTCATGTGGTTGTTGAAGAATATGCTCAACATTACAGTTGTAGAATTTTCATGGTTAGCAAGTGTTGTTATGGTTATTAACCCAAAAAAAACATCATTTAGGGAATAACTCCTAGTCATATCCTCCTGTGACCTTGGATCGACCTCTAGACACATTTTGTTCACACGATTAACCTATCTATGACTATCATAGAACCTTTGGAGGTGAATATTAACCAAGAGAGGTTAGATGTGGAGTTTCTAGGACTTGTCCATGGAACTTGATACAAAGAATAAATGTTTAGGTCTAAAGGGTATTTTTCCACTCCCTTGACTATGGTCACACGCGTGAAACCTATTTTTCATGAATGATACCTAATAATGATGGCCATATTCAGCTTAAATACCAAGGACTCCCTATATAGGGTTATTCAATGGGTTTTAGGTGTTTTTCATGTTGCTCGAGATCAAAACAATTTAGTAGGTCATAACCAATGTTGTTGCAAATAAAATCATAAAAATGGTAAAAAATTAAACAAACAAAAAAATAAAGAGGAGAAAAAAATCATTAAGATAAATAAAAATATCTAAATTGAAAATTGAAAGAAAATATTTAAAAAATATAAAATACAAATTTAAAAGAAAAAAATAAAATAAAAAACATTTAAAAAAATGGGGGAGGATGGGGGTGTGGAGGTGCTACTTATTGCTAGAAGTAATTTTTGGTTCAAGGATTGATTTAAAGTTTTCAACATGGAATAGTACCAATTTTCAAGGTCATGATTTCAATCAAGTTGTAACTCTTTCCACACATATCCCCCACTCGCTTCCTGCTAAAAGAGAGGAAGAGGTGATTGTGGGAGTGTCAATTTTCAATTTTGGGGTTGATTTAATATTTTTGTTCGTATATTTATAGATGATGGTTGAAAAAATGTAATTTTAACCTCTAAAAAAAAGGTTCTCTGAATAACACCACTTCTTAAAATGAATATAAAAACACCCACTAAATGTGACCTAAAAAAAAAACCTTCGAGGTTTCTCATCCAATCAATAACAAAATTGTTGTAATTGTAGGTTCTTTTCATGGCAGTTGAGCCCTATAAATGACATTTAGGCAAAATGTCAAAAGTATTTTCATCCCTTGACTATAAAGAAAGATTTATACAAGACCTAAGTTATTTCCATCATAAGACCCTTATTTTCTCCCAAGCGATGTTTATAACTTGAAGAGCATTTCAAGTTGGTAAAACCTACTCATGGATTCAATATCCCACTTGGATGCTAAAGAACCTCGACCATTTCCCATTGAATGATTCATGGTATGAGCCCAATATATATTCTCATTGAACGAATGTGTTGAGGTTTGTTCATGGAACCCATATTCCTCTAGTAGGCTAGACATATTGTACAAGGGTCTCATGTGGTTGTTCAAGAATATGCTCAACATTATAGTTGTAGAATTTTCATGGTTAAGAAGTGTTGTTGTGGTTATTAACCCAACAAAACATCATTTAGGGAATAATTCTTAGTCATATCCTCCTGTGACCTTGGATAGACCTCTAGACACATTTTGTTCGCACAATTAACCTATCTATGACTATCATAGAACCTTTGGAGGTGAATATTAACCAAGAGAGGTTAGATGTGGAGTTTCTAGGACTTGTCCATGGAACTCGATAATAAGAATAAATGTTTAGGTCTAAAGGGTATTTTTCCAATCCCTTGACTATGGTCAGACACGTGAAACCCATTTTTCATGAACGATACCTAATAATGATGGCCATATTCAACTTAAATACCAATGTCTCCTTATAGAGGGTTATGTCATGGAGTTTAGGTGTTTTTCATGTTTTTCGAGATCAAAAAATTTTAGTAGGTCATAAGTCCATTATGTCCCCCCTAACCCTATTTATTTCTAGCGACTTGATCGAGTATGCTTTAAAGGCTATTAAAGTTAATAATATTCAATAAGATCATAAGGACCTAATTTTTAGTATTTGATGATGGTTGAGGCCCTACAAACTATCCATGCTCTGGTGTGGTGGTATAAGGACATGTTCATGGTACTTGAGCCATGAAATATACACTTATGTCTTAGGGATGTTTTTTCCCCCCCCGCAACCAATGAAAAGAGAATGAGCATGCTTTTTTTATACTACAACTATGGTCAAATCCTTGAGACCCATCCATTATGTGTGAAACATATTAATGGTATCCATATTAAACTCCTATGGAAAATGCCTCCAAGTTAGCACTCATTTTGTTGTGTCTACGTTTTATTTATGATTCTTTATAATATGAAGGTTCATTTAGGGATTAAAAAAATTATTTATCCCCTTAACCATATTTCATGTTCTAGACTCATTTCGATTGTAGAAAACCTACCCATCAAACCTGTATGACATTTGAAGGCCTACAAAAAACCCTTAGAAATGATTAATGTATTGGTGCAAGGACTCATTCAAGGCTCTTGAGCTTGAGAATATTCAAAATTATCCCAAGGCACTTGTTTTCGTTCATTGACGATGATCAAGGCCCTAGAAACCATCCTCATTTAGGAAAATTTCCAAATGGAATTCATATCCACCCCTGAATCCAAATACGACATAGATAGGGTTTGTATTATGGTTTTGTATCTATTTTTCATTGAAATTCAGCCTAAGAAGTGTTGTCTAGGGCCTATTTCCCAAGTATTTTCCTCCCCTGCCCATAAAACTAGATCAATAGAAGATATTGATTTCGAGTTTAAGCCCCTTGTTTTCCCCCTGGACCATGTTTAGATCTAAAACAAGCATTTGAGTGAACATAAAATATTTATGTCTTATTTCTCCAAGATAGATTTATGATTTCAGAGGTACCATCTAGAGATACCATCCAAGGGTGTTGTGTGGTCATTTGGGGATGTGATCATTATGGTTAGCTAGAATCATTCATGGTGATTTATCCTAAAAGTATAATTTAGGTAACAAGACCTATTATTATCCTATTTTCACATTTTATAAACCTTTAGACACATTCCTAGTGCACAACTAAGATTGTGATGGTACCCATAGAAACCTTGGAGGCCATATCTAACCAAGATGGTTTACATGTGGAGATTCAAGGAATTTTTAATATATCTTGAGTCCAAGAAGTAATGTTTAGATATAAATGATCTTATTTCCCTCCATTGACTATGGTAACAAACCTAAAACCCATCCATGATTCCCAAGACCTAATAACAATGTCCATATTCAACTCAAATGTCAACATATTCCTAGAGAGGAATCCTATCATGGGTTCTAGGTGTTGTTCATAGTTATTGAGATTCAGAATATTCAATAGGAATTAAGGTTATTTTGTCCTTCCTGACCATATTTATTCATCAACACTATTCTATTACTTGTTTAAGGATATTTATCAAAAGACCATTCATAAAAATCCTAAGACACTAGTTTCTAGTCTTTGATGATGGTTACAATCTTACAAACCATCCATGCTTGATTGTGGTGTTATAAGGAAATGTTCATTTTGCTTGATCTAGAGAATCTATGTTTAGGTCTCGAGGATGTTGTTTCCCTATTGAAACTATGGTTAAGGCCTCCAGACCCATCCATAGAGCATGATACATCATAATGGCACCCATATTCAAATCCTAGGTCAAACATCTCTATGTGGGGGAGCATTTTCCTATATATAGGGTATTTTAATGCCACTCAAGTTTTAAAAGGTTCAATTATGGATAATTCATCCATTATTTGATAGTTCTGGTGACCATCAATGCCACATTAAAAAACTTCTTGACATGTCATAGATATAACTCTATGAGCATCAAGAATGAGAAGAACAAGATGAAAATAGACCAAAGTTATTTTGAGAAATGTAAGCCTTGGTATGTTAGCATATACACATACCTTAAAACATGTTTCTATAGATACCATACCACACAAAAGATCATTGTTATTAGGACTCATATATACACATGTGTCATGTTTTCCACACTAAGTGTGTCCAGTAATTCTCATACATACTACTAAGAATTTCATCAAATGAGGTTATTCATATCACCAACTGTCCAAGGCTAAGTAGGCCAAAACATATTGAAAATTCTTGTTTATATGGGATGTGACCTAAGTTCATTGGAGTTTCATTATTTATCTAACAAGTTCAAGAAAGAAAGGGATATGAATTTCACACTGTTTTTGTCAGTGGATGTAGGTTTGACGATGCTTGCTAGTCCGACTCACATAAGCAGTAAAGGTGCCATGAACAGAAACGAGACATTGATGGAGAGGTGTGGCAACATCCCTGTCATAGCCTAATAGCACTCATGCCATGGTTTGAACTGTAGGTTCATGATTACCTAGTTCAAAGAGTCCACGATGTTGTGAGGGAAGACTGAGACGGTCGCTCATGAATATTTCTAAGGGGTATGCAATAAGGTGGAGTCCTTATTCCTTAGAATCCCTTAGTCTCTCACAAGCTCAAACGAGTGGAGTGTTGACTCCAAGGGTCAAACAAACTTCCAAAACCAATGTAAGGAGAGTGACACCCTTGGAGCATGGATGTGCGTCTTGAAGGGCACGTCGTATAATTAAAAATCAAGTCAATAAATCTCGGTGGCCTAGAAAACATTGAAATTATTATAACTTGTTGGAATAAAATAATTAATTTAAACAGTAAAATTTTAATTATAAATCCCAATAAAATTCTAAGACAAAATCTATGTCTAAATTTAATTAAAGGACTAAATGAATTAAGTCATGAGTTAAAAGAATTGAGAATATAATCAAACTCTAGGGAAAAGGGGAATAAAATTTAAAGGTTGGATAAAATGCACATGTGTGCATGAACTAATAAAAGGTATTTTTAAAACAGAAATAAATAATAACTTGAAAGAATAGGTGTACATAGAATACAACCTTCATTCAACCTACCACTAGTCTGACTAGAAGAATACTCCTAGTACAACTCTTAAATGAAAATTTGGGGAACAAAGGGACAACTAAGAAAAAAAATAGGAACACATTAGGGAATGTGACGGAAATTGGATTTTTAAATAAAATAAAACTGGAAATTACTTGTGCAACTTGGGGAGAGTGCAACAAGTGTGTGGGTGAATTATCATAATTAATTTAATCTAAAAATTTAATTACTTTTGTATGAGTACATGTGTCAGTAAATAAATTTCTATAAAACAAATGGTGTAGAAGTGAAATGGATCTCACTTATTCTTTGTAATGTTATGCTACCAAAATTTTGTGGACTTTGTTTTACTTGTGAGAGTTGGGACACCAAGCTTGTAGAAATAGTGGAAGCTCTTCCTTGCGACGCAACCCTTGGAACTATTGTTTGTTGGTTTCTTGTGTGTGCCCTTTTGTGGCTCAGGGGGCTAAACGAGAAGACGAGTACCCCTTGCATTGGCTGGGAGGAACCAGTGAAGTCTCTATGACTAGGAAGCAGAAATAAGGAGGAGCAAAAGGCCACGTTGAAGAATTTTGTCTTAAGAGTATATTAGTCTCTTAGTATGGTAAATTTCAAAGTAAAATTTCCAATTTCGTGGAAGAGCAAATGTTTAATCCAAAAATTTGAATTGTTGTGTAGTGCCATTTTATTAACCAAAATCGGAATTATAGAATTGTTTGTTCATTGCCAATTTTTGTATAAATCGAAATTATGGAATTGATGTTCGATGCCAATTTATGTATAAATCAAAATTATGGAAATGTTTGATGGCAACCAATTTATGTATAAATCGAAATTATGGAAAATGTTTCTTCGCACTGAATTTTATGTACAAACGAAACTATGAAATTGATTAGTTCACTGCAAAATTTTCTTTATGAAATCATAAATTGAATTTATTGAATGGCTACCATTACTTCACAGTTCTTGAATTCGAAGATTATATAGTCGCAGTCAGGATGAAGGAACCTCATTTGGAATTTAGTTATAGTCATTGTCTTGTATTATGCAATTCCTGAATCGAATTTTGTGATGGTCGCGCATTAGTTTTCATTACAACCATGGGTTTAATTTATTTTAACACTACCAATTATTTTACAATACCGGAATTAAATATTCGCTGGGAATTATCAATCTTTATTGCAATCGAATATTAAAATTTTGTAAACTGTTGTCGACAAATTGCATCCCGATTTGGAATTGGTTAGGATTCCTATAATTTTAATATACAAATACAAAATTAGTAAGTCGTATGGTCTTTGTACATTGACTGAAATTCTAAATCAAATTTCGAATGGCCTGTGTATAATCAATTAAGATTTCAAAACAAGAACAATCTGTAAGATCGTTTAACGAAATGGCACTATGAATATTGAATCCGTATTCTCTTTTAGTAGTTTCATTGTTCTTCAAACTAGAAATTTGTAGTGTTGTAAGTTATAGAACTAGCGTGAATCGTTGCTCTATATTTTTATCGTTGTAATATTTATTTTCATTCTCGGAACTCGCTCGATTTTCCACCGTGTCATGGTTAACTTGTGGTATTACTCTTCTTTCATTGAGGAGTTCAAACGATTTGCGTTAGAATGTTTCCCCTAAAATATATATATATAATGTAAGTTCACACAGAATAAAAATAAAATTCCACATTAATTACCAGAAACATGACAAGAGGCGGGAAACAGATTCAAACTGATTGGCTGCTTTCTTAGACGATGATCTTTTTCTCATATCTGGTGGGTTCCCTCACAATGAAAGGACCCACCATTAATGTTTAAATAGAACTCCCATTAAGAAACAAAAATAAATTATACACTTCCCCGGATGGGGTGTCAAACGCGCTATCGTGGCAGAGCGCGGATGAGGGTACTGGGCGACGTGGCATGGAGTCACATGTTGGGCATGTGCCACAGCCCGTCACCCCACCTGATATTTAATAGCGTTCAAGTTGATACGAGTTGCATTTATGCAGGGTCCTTTCGCTGCAGTTCGAATGCATCGGGTTATAATGGAGACGGTTCAGCTTTGTTCGATGATAGTCGGGCTCATACTGCCGAAGCCGGATTTCCACCCTGTTCTCCTCCTCTGGTGCGAGCGAGACCCTATCCTCCTCCGACGCTAGTCGACCTTGTTTCTTCCTGCAACTCGCTTTGACTGCTATATGACGAGGCCAAGAGGCAGACCGCGGCGGGGTGCGCCATGGAAGCCTCGACGACCCTCGCTTACTCCTCCAGACACAACTTCTGATGATTCCTCTCCTCGCCATCAGTCAGTCTCCTCTCTTGTAAACCTGCAACCTCCGCAATTCGGATCCATGGCCATCATTCCGAATACACCAATTTCCCTTCTTAGGCTTCTACACGATCCAGGGCCCTCCCAAACTCCTGCTAGCAACTTAGACTGTGGCCAGGCTCAGCAGAGAAGACCCAGTACAACAACACCCCGCAGCCAAGCCTCCTTCGACAGTGCGCAGTTCCGGGACAATTTAGCCACACTGCACACCCTGGTTTTTGAGCTTCGGCATGAGGTAGCAGATCTGCATTATCGTGTGGAAGCCACGGAAATTAAGGTGGCGAACTTTCTCCAAATTCTGGCGTCCATGCATGATGCCTTGTACCCAGATTCTGAGGAAGAGTCCGCAGAGGGAGACCCCGAGTTCGAGGGAGACGACGATCAACATCCTGTGACGAGCCCACCAGTCATGAGTCGGGAGAAGGAGAGGCACGAGGACAACGCAAAGGAAGCTGAGTGCATCCAGGAGAATGACGAGCATTGGAGCGACGGGACAGCGTACATTGAGGAAGAGCCTCGGTCCGACGACCCTCCAGCCACTTGGCCAAGCTACCAGCCAGGTGTCTAAAAGTTTACTATGTCTAGTTTCAGTATGTCCAGGTGTCAAGTTTATAATGTCTAGGTTCAATATGTTTTCCACAGACAGGGTCCGCACTCTTTTTTCAATTTCTCATGACTTAATAGTCCAAAACTTAGCGGGCCGGCTGGACTGGTTTCCTCTTCGATGGGGCAGTCCAGTAACTGCGGCCCGACTATCTCTGTATTTTGACCTAGTTTTTGGAAGCTTCTAATATATTTACACTCTTATTTACAAAAATAAATAAATTATACACTTATGTATATACAAAACAAATGTTCTACTTTTAGAACCCTTTGTACAATGAAAAGGAAAAGCTAAGCCATACTTTTATAAAATATTTACATTCAGAATACTTAGAAAAAATTATTCGTTACATAGAAAAATAATTATCTTCACGCTAAATAAAAATTCTCTTGAAATGCTTATCGAACACATAATTCGATGAGGAAACAATTAGGTATACATTAGTAACAAAACAAGTAAACCTAGTTCTCGTAGTTACAGAGGGATACCTTCGGAGGTAACCCTTGAGAAATTAAAACTCACAAAGGATATAGTTCAAAGAAAAATCATTAAATCCCAAGTTAACGAGGCGAAACAAAGAATAAAATATAGAAAAGGAAAGAGTCTTCTATATTATCTTAACATCCAACTCAATCATAAAATACAATATTGCAAGCTATGGTCCTTGTAATGACGAAAAACCTTTTAGGAGTTACCATAGTGACGCAGTCGCGCCACCCACGCGGCACGTCCGCTCACAGGACCTTCTTCTTCTCGGCCCGAAGAACTTGAAGGTTCTTCTATCTCCCTTTCGGGAGATCTGCACCCACAACAATCTTCCCCCGGGGTCTCCCCTTTACCACCGGGAGATCCGCTAAGTCTCACTGTCTCGCGAGTTCGTGACTTAAAACCTCCAAGCTTTCCTTTCAGATTTTGCGATACCTGATCTGGCGATACGGGTATAACTCCTCCCACATGCAACCGTGGGCTTGGCTTAATGTTAGCGCCTCTCGCGACTTCGCGACCTCGCAACCTTGCGACCGCGCCGGTTGGACCGTCGAATTTTCACCCTCCTAGTCCGCGAGTCCCCGAGATGGGCGGTCCCACCTTATGCTCTGCCATGTGTCCACGAGAATCTCGGCTCCTCGGCGCTTCGCAACCCGGCGCCCACACGAGTCTCGGCTCCTCGGCACTTCGCGGCTCACAAATCATTTTTGCCACCTGTATTCCACTTGCACTTCGCTATGGCCCACAATGCTCTCCAGCTGTCGGGATATCACTATCTCGCAACCTCGCGATCCCCGCGACCAAACTCTCGAACCTTTTCTTGGGAGGTCCCGAGACACGATCCCTCACTCAGATCCAACGGTCTTCCTGTGTTCCAGATCCAACGGCTCTCCTTCTCTCGCTACCTTGCGGCTTCGCGACTTGGAGTACCCAAATTTTTGACACTCAACCTGCCAGCTCCCAAGTTTGTGAGATCCGTTGATCTCTCACCACCTATCCTTCTCAGATGGATGGCTACGATCCTTTCGCTCCTTTCATCATCTCGCATCCTCGCGCCTCACGACTTTGCACACTCAATACTTGGACCTTTATCCTGCGAACTCCCGAGTTCACAAGATCTCTTGATATCTTGCCACCTGTCCCCTCAGATGGACGGCTTTGAATCTCTCGCCGCTTCGCGTCCTCGCGCCTCGCGACTTTGAACAACCACTACTTGGGCTTTCACTCGGCGAACCCCCGAGTTCGCGAGATCACTGATCCCTGCCACCTGTCTTTCCCAGATGGACGACTCTGATCTTCTCGCCACTTCGCCACTCGCGACTTGGAGCACCCAATACTTGGGTTTTCAAACTGCGAGCTCCGAGTTCACGAGATCACCGATCTCTGCCACCTATCCCCTCAGATGGACGACTCACAGCCTCTCCTGAGTCTCAAACTCTTCGGGATCTCCTTGTTGTAACCTCCTTGCACCTCTGCAAGTTCTGACGATCCTTAGAATCTCGTGAAATCTCTTCAGAAGATTTCGACCGTCCATTCTTCCTTGTATAATCCACGAAATGAGGATAAGAGTATCTCTCCATGAGATTCCTTCATGGCTTCACCAACGTGCGACGCTTCTCCCTGACCTCAAATCACACTTATCCACGCTGATCCTCAGCGACTCAGAGGCCTATCCTTCCTGATCTTTGTTAAGATACTTCGACCTCAACGAGGTTCTTTGCACGCACTCCTTGCGGCAAACCTGCGAACACTTCAATTGTTTCAGCTTCCTTTGACTCTGTGCACACCTGCAGTAGCAGTCCTCCAAAGCTCCATCTCAGATTCACAACTGAGACTCCCTTCCTTAGTCTGCGCACTCCTTGCACACTCGATGCCTAACTGCACATGCACGACGAATGAGAACAAAATCTATCTCTCTGAGCGTTTTGTCAACGCACTCCCTTGAGGACGACTTCAACTACACTCTTTGCAGGAATCCTTGCTCAAGCAGAGATACGACTGTAACTCATTCACTACCTCTCAGACATAAATCTCGACATACGAGATCACGCACTCAGCATAACTACAAGTGCATAACAGGAAGAAATATTCATCAGCAGAGCATTCAACACACATACACAGAGAATAACACAACAACCATGAGTCTGAATCAACTTCTTCTATTAATTCAAGATCTATACATGGGTGTTCTTCTACAACTCTCTGCTACTCTCCTATGCTCGCTAACTCCCGAATCTTCCTGAATCGATAATAATACAACAATACAATGAGGGTGTCTATGTTCGGTTTTCCCTCTTCCTTCTAGAACTATCTAATCTAGTATTCAATTCTATCTACCTGCAACTACTACTATAAATGCCTCTGTCTATCTCAGACGGGAGCGTATGGCTCGAGGTGTGATTACATTTCTTCCAAGCTATCTCAGATGAGAGCGTATGGCTCGAGGTCTGATTACATTTTACCAGGGCGCCTAAATTAAATGATCTCATTTATGCTCAGCGCATCAACTTCAAGAGAAGATTTAAAAATTCAAAAACTTGCGCTGGACGTCTTCCAGTTGTCTTCTGCTTCCACATTGGTTTTGCTTGTCGTGAGGGATGCTCCTGCATCATACTCCCTCGCTTGAAAATTTGCATGGGCTCCTATCCATGAGCTCCTGCACGACATGTCCATGCTTCTGAATCTCTGCTTCAGTCTCCCAGCTGGCATCTTCAACTGGATGTCCTTTCCACTTCACCAAATATTCAGAATATTCTTTCCTTTTGGTTTTCTTACCCACTCGTTTATTCAGTATCTTCCCCATCTGTGGCTTCTCTGCAACTGACATCTGCTTCTGCCACTAGATCTATGATTGATCTTCACCTTCTGCTCCTGCTTCATCATCTTTATATGGATATAAATCTGAAACATTAAATATCAGAGATATTCCAATCCCATCTGGTAACTCAATTTCATAAGCATTCTCTCCGAATTTCTTCAGGACCCTACATGGCCCAATTTTCTTCATCTTCATCTTGTTGTATGTCCCTCTCGGGAACCTTCCCTTCCTCAAATGTGCCAGAACTAGATCACCAACTTCAAACTGAAGTTGTCTCCTATGTTGATCTGCTCTGTGTTTGTACTCCTGACTTGCCTTCAACAATCGCTCCTTCACCTGGCTGTGAAGTTCCTTCATCACTTCAATGAATTCTCCTGCGCTAGCACTGCTAGTATCAAACTGTTCTGAATCCATTAATTCAGAAAATCCTCTCGGTTGCATTCCATATACAATCTGAAATGGAATTTTCCCTATGCTCCTGTTCACTGAATCATTGTATGCGAACTCTGCCTGTGGCAACACAATGTCCCAACTGCTATGGTGTTGTGTCACCAAGCTCCTCAACAAATCTCCCAGAATTCTGTTGACCACTTCTATTTGTCCGTCTATCTGTGGATGATAAGCAGAACTAAACGCCAAGTTAGTTCCTAGCTTCTTCCATAAGGTCCTCCAAAAATTCCCTATGAATTTTGTGTCTCTGTCCGAAACTATGCTTTTCGGCAGTCCATGAAGTGGAATGACCTCTTTGAAGAACAAATTTGCGATGTGAGTCGCATCACTGGTCTTCTGGCATGGAATGAAATGTGTCATCTTAGAAAACCTGTCAACTACCACAAATATTGAATCAACACCTCTTTGTGTCCTCGGCAATCCCAATATAAAATCCATGTTGATTTCATCTCACGGCTTCTCAGGTATGGGCAATGGTTGGTAAAAACCTGCATTCTGTTTCCTTCCTTTTGAATGCTGGCAAATCCTACATATGTCTACAAACTTCTTGACTTCTGACCGCATCCCTGGACAAAAGTATGACTCGCTCAACTTTGCAAATGTCTTATCATGGTCAAAATGTCCTGCCAATCCTCCACTGTGCTTTTCCTTCAACAAGTTCTCCCTCATGGAGCAATTCGGAATACACAGTTGATTGCCTTTGAACAACAATCCATCCTAGATCATGTACTCTATCCACTGAATTCTTTCTGTGAGAACTGGATTCTCAGCTGCTTCATAAGCTTCCTTAAAGTTTGAATCATTGGCATGCATGTCCTTCATGTCATCAAAGCCTAACGTCATGGCTTTGAATTCCTGCAACAACACACACTTCCTGCTCAAAGAATCAACAACTTTGTTAGCAGTACCAGAAATGTGTTTTATCACAAAGGTGAATTTTTGCATGTATTCAACCCATTTAACATGCCTCTGATTCAACTTTTCCTCTTGAGTCACATATTGTAATGCATGGTTATCACTATATAGGACAAATTCCTTTGGAATCAAATAGTGCCTCCATTTCTTCAATGCCTGTATGATGGCATAGAATTCTTTATCATATGTGGAGTACTTTTCTTTTTCCTCATTCATCTTCTCGCTGAAATATGCAATCGGCCTATCTTCCTGGCTCAAGACCGCTCCAATTGCAAGCCCACTTGCATCACATTTCACCTGAAATGTTTTCTGAAAATATGGCAACACCAGAATTGGTTGCTCTGTAATCTTTCGTTTCAATAAATTGAAACTTTTCTCAACCTCTTCCGTCCAGTGAAAAGATTTATGTCTTTTATTCACTGTATCCATCATTGCTGCACTAATCCCACTGAATTTTTTAATGAATTTTCGGTAGAAACTAGCCATTCCATGAAAACTCCTTACCCCAAATACGTTCCTTGGTGATGGTCAATTCTTGATTACCTCCACCTTATCTGGATCCATCCTCAACTCATTTGCAGATATAACAAACCCCAAATAAATGAGTTTTGTCTTCATGAATGAGGATTTCTTCATGTTTATCAACAACTTCTCTTGCTGTAATCTCTTCATCACAATAGCCAAATGCTTCAAATGTTCATCCTTCGTCTTACTGAAAACCAATATGTCATCCAGATACACGATGACAAATTTCCCGATGAACTCCTTCAGGACTTCATTCATCAACCTCATAAAGGTACTTGGTGCATTCGTCAAGACAAACGGCATGATAAGCCATTCATACAAACCTTCGTTTGTCTTGAATGTTGTTTTCCATTCGTCACCTTCTCTCATACGAATCTGATGATATCCACTCTTCAAATCTATATTTGAAAAAAAAATTGCTCCACTTAAGAAATCCATCAGATCATCCATCCTTGGCAATGGGAATCTATACCTGATAGTTATCTTGTTGATGGCTCTTGAATCAGTGCACATCCTCCAGCCTCCATCTTTCTTCGGACTTAGTACTGTTGGAACAACACACAGACTCAAGCTTTCCCTGACCAAACCTTTGTCCAACAACTCCTGGACCTGCCTTTTAACTTCTTCATTCTCTTGCGGCGTCAATCTGTACGCGGCTTTATTTGACAAACTAGCTTCTGGTATGAGGTCAATGTGATGGCTCACACTCCTCATCGGTGGCAATGAACGAGGTAGTTCGTCCACTACAATGGCAACGAACTCTCCCAGCAGTTCCTGAACTTCTCCTGGCAAATTGTCCACTCTTGTGCTAGTCAGAACAATTCTCGGTTTTCTGACCACAAAGAATTGTGGATCCTCCTTCTTCTTAACTTCTGTAAGAAGCTCCTTCCCACTCATGAGAAGTACTATGTTTTTTACTTCTGGTTTCACTTCTTTATATTCAATTGGACACAACATATGAGTCCTCCCATTCCTCTCCAGGGTATATGTATTTTTCTCCCATCGTGAATTACATTTCTATCATATTGCCATGGTCTACCCAGCAATAAATGACAGACATCCATAGCAATAACATCACATAAAATCCTATCATTATATCCTCCTATCTTAATGTCAACTAAGCACTGTTTAGTGACATTTACCTGATGTCCCTTCTGTAGCCATGAAACTTTGTATGGACTTGGATGATCAATTGTCTCCAGCTCTAGCCTCTCCACCATCTCGGTTGAAACGATATTATCGGTGCTTCCACTGTCCACAATGACCTTGCATGCCCAACCTTTGGTCTTGCAAGCAGTCCTAAAAAGACTGTTCCTCTGTGTTGAATTCTCCATTTCCTTCTCTGGTGTCAAAATGACTTTTCGCATCACCAACGATCTTCCGCCTTCAGCGTACTCTGTCTCAACATCTTGCCTCTGTGCCTCGACGATGTGAGTCTCTCCTCCATCCTTTCTCCTATCTGGACAGTCAACTGACTTGTGTCCATCTTTTCCACATGTGAAGCATGTGATTACTCCACCTCTTCCTCTTCCTCTACCTCTGGTACGAGGAAACCTATTATTGTTAGCATATCCTCCTCTTTGCTCCATTTTTTGTCCTCTTTATTCAGCATATCGCCCTCGTTGCGAACTTACACCTCTCTCTGTCTGAGTCTGAGGTTTCTTCCAGTCATCCTTGAGATTCTGGTATTTATCTTGGGCAACTGCCTTGCCTTTGGGATGACTTCTGCCTTGGCCCCTCTGACTTTGTTTACGGCTCAGCTTCTCCTCAGCTTTCAAAGCCAATTGGTAAGCATCCTCCACCGTTCGGATGGTTGCCATATTTAGTTCATCTTGAATTTCATACTTCAGGCCATTCATGTACCTGGCCACCTTTTCGTCATTGCTTTCGCGATGACCTGCTCTGATATTCAACCTATAAAATTCCTCAGTATACTCTTTCACTGTCATCAACTTCTGTCTCAGGTTCTGCATCCTCCTAAACAGAGAAATTTGATAGTCTCTGGGAATTAATTTTGCCTTCATCTTTGCAATCATCCTGTCCCAACTCTTAATCTTTTGCTTGCCTTGACAATTCCTGTCAGCTTGTAGTTCATCCCACCATAAAGTTGCATGTCCTTTTAATCTTGTGACAACATGTTTGACCTTCTTATCATCTTCAATATCTTCATAATTGAAGTAAGTGTCAAGAGCTCTAATCCAGTCTAGCAGATCTTCTGCATCCAGACTCCCTTCATAAGCTGGAATATCCATCTTTGTTTTCGAACTCATCCGAGCGATAGCCTTGATTAATCTCTCATTGGCTGCATCTTCCGCTGGAATTTCTTCTCCTCTGTGTCCAGCATCATCTTCAGCTTCTGATTCACTGATATCTCCTGCATCAGCTTTTCTCTTTTGCGATGTCTCCATGTCCTCCATTCTGGCACGAAGATTTCACACTTGTCTCTCCATGTCTGGATCTTGTACTTGCCTATCTCTGTCTCTGGACATTTCTCTTCCTCTGGACAATTCCCTTTCCCCCTCTGGATCGGGTGATTGTCTACCTCTTCTCCTTGGCGGCATGGTGAATTTTCCCTTCTTCTCTGCTATAGAAAGCAAAGAATCTTTTCTCAGCTCTGATACCACTTTGATGCAGTCGCGCCACCCACGCGGCACGTCCTCTCACAGGACCTTCTTATTCTTGGCCCGAAGAACTCGAAGGTTCTTTTATCTCCCTTTCGGGAGATCTTCACCCACAACAATCTTCCCCTGGGGTCTCCCCTTTACCACCGGGAGATCCGCTAAGTCTCATTGTCTCGCGAGTTCATGACTTAAAACCTCCAAGCTTTCCTTTCAGATTTTGCGATACTTGATCTGGCGATATGGGTATAAATCCTCCCACATGAAACCGTGGGCTTGGCTTAATGATAGCTCCTCTCGCGACTTCGCGACCTCGCAACCTCGCGACCTCACAGGTTGGACCGTCGAATTTTCACCCTCCTAGTCCGCGATTCCCCGAGATGCGTGGTCCCACCTTATGCTCTGCCACGCGTCCACGAGAATCTCGGCTCCTAGGCGCTTCGCGACCCGGTGCCCACACAATTCTCGGCTCCTCGGCACTTCGCGGCTCATAAATCCTTTTTGCCACCTGTATTCCACTTGCACTTTGCTATGGCCCACACTGCTCTCCAGCTGTCGGGATATCACTATCTCACAACCTCGCGATCCCCGCGACCAAACTCTCGAACCTTTTCTTGCGAGGTCCCAAGACACGATCCCTCACTCAGATCCAACGGTCTTCCTGTGTTCTGGATCCAATGACTCTCCTTCTCTCGCTACCCCGCGGCTTCGTGACTTGGAGTACCCAAATGTTTGACACTCAACCTGCGAGATCCCGAGTTCGCGAGATCCGTTGATCTCTCGCCCCCTGTCCTCCTCAAATGGACGGCTACAATCCTTTCGCTCCTTTTTTCGCCTCCCGTCCTCGCGCCTCACGACTTTTCACACTCAATACTTGGACCTTTATCCTGCGAACTCCTGAGTTCGCGAGATATCTTGATCTCTTGCCACCTATCCCCTTATATGGATGGCTTCGAATCTCTCGCCACTTCGCGTACTCACGCCTCGCGACTTTGAACAACCACTACTTGGGCTTTCACTCGGTAAACCCCCGAGTTTGTGAGATCACCGATCCCTTCCACCTGTCCTTCCCAGATGGACGACTCTGATCTTCTCGCCACTTCGCCACTCACGACTTGGAGCACCCAATACTTGGGTTTTCAACCTGCGAGCTCCAAGTTCGCGAGATCACCGATCTCTGCCACCTGTCCCCTCAGATGGATGGCTCATAGCCTCTCCTGAGTCTCAAACTCTTCGGTATCTCCTTGCTGTAACCTCCTTGCACCTCTGCAAGATCTGACGATCCTCGAAATCTCGTTAAATCTCTTCAGAAGATTTCGACCGTCCATTCTTCCTTGTATAATCCACGAAATGAGGATAAGAGTATCTCTCCATGAGATTCCTTTGCGGCTTCACCAACATGCGACGCTTCTCCCTGACTTCAAATCACACTTATCAACACTGATCCTCAGCGACTCAGAGGCCTATCCTTCCTGAGATTTGTTAAGATACTTCGACCTCAACGAGGTTCTTTGCACGCACTCCTTGTGGCAAACCTGCGAACACTTCAACGGTTCGAGCTTCCTTTGACTCTGCGCGCACCTGCAGCAGCAATCCTCCAAATATCCTGCTCAGATTCACAACTGAGACTCCCTTCCTTAGTCTGTGCACTCCTTGCACGCTCGAAGCCTAACTGCACCTGCACGACGAATGAGAACAAAAGCTATCTCTCTGAGCCTTCTGTCAACGTACTCCCTTCTGGACGACTTCAACTGCACTCTTTGCAGGAATCCTTGCTCAAGCAGAGATATGACTGTAACTCATTCACTACCTCTTAGACTTAAATCTCGACATACGATATCACGCACTCAGCATAACTACAAGTGCATAACAGGAAGAAATATTCATCAGCAGAGCATTCAACACACATATAGAGAGACTAACACAACAACCATGAGTCAGAATCAACTTCTTCTATTAATTCAAGATCTATACATGGGTGTTCTTCTACAACTCTCTGCTACTCTCCTATGCTCGCTAACTCCTGACTCTTCCTGAATCGATAATAATACAACAATACAATGAGGGTGTCTATGTTCGGTTTTCCCTCTTCCTTCTAGAACTATCTAATCTAGTATTCAATTTTATCTACCTGCAACTACTACTATAAATGCCTCTGTCTATCTCAGACGGGAGCGTATGGCTCGAGGTCTGATTACATTTCTTCCAAGCTATATCAGACGAGAGCGTATGGCTCGAGGTCTGATTACATTTTACCAAGGCACCTAAATTAAATGATCTCATTTATGTTCAGCGCATCAACTTCAAGAGAAGATTTAAAAATTCAAAAACTTGCGCTGGACGTCTTCCAGCTGTCTTCTGCTTCCACGTTGGTTTTGCTTGTCGTGAGGGATGCTCCTGCATCACATAGTCCATAAAGGAAAGACCAACAAAGGAACTATGTGTGTGAGGACTTAAGTTTATAAAGAATTTCCAATACTTGTAAATAAATTTGAAGGATAATCTCAAGAAAACACACAAACATGCGCGCGCGCATATATATATATATAACCCATTTTACCAAGAATGTTCACGACCAGTATTATCATATAAAAGAAAAATAACACCAATCTTGTTCAGAGTTCGTAAAAGAAGGAGATCATTATTTCTCCTTTTCATTTCGGTAGCGAGAACAACGAACAACAATTCACTGTGAGGAAAACCTCTTTGTCGACCAAAACCACAAGCAAACTCTAAACAAACATCCAGAACAATGGAATCTCACAAAATTTGCAAAGTAAAATGAAAATGAATGTCCCTAAGAAAGGAAGAAAGTGATAGGGAAGAGTTGACACCTTTCAAAAATGTCATAGACCTCGAGCCCATCAATGTACTGAACATTTTGAAATGTGATACAAAAGGTGGTGTAACCATGTGATTTCAAGGACATGGAAGCATAATATTTGTTAATACTTTACTAGCACTGGCTATACGTACTACGAAGTCTAGGAAGAGTAATAATAACCCCACTTTAACATGTTGTATTAGAGAAAGGGTAATCCTCGAACCTCAATTTTCCATTAAGGAGGAGACTTTATTCTTTGTTTAAGTATAAGGCATTGAAGTTAATTGTTTAAAGGTCACTCTTGATAGAAACACTAAGGAGGAAATAATAGTATTAATTTGATTTAATTTGCATCTTTCCACTGTATTAACCTTCGAATAAGAGTTATATGATACTCGAATGTTAGGAAGTGAAATAAAGTAATGGTCCTAGTCAAATATGGTACTAAAGGTATTAAAAACATCATCATGTGGATTTTTCTTATTTACAAAGAATTAGTGTTACTATTGTTCTTTTATTTCATTACTTTGTTACCATTAACATATATATCATGTACTGAACAGTAGAAACATAAACAAGATACATAAAATAATACAAGATATTTATCCTCGAAAAACCCCAAATGGGGAAAAAACCCAAAAAACTTTCTTAGATAGATTATGTTCACAAAGAAAGTCTAATCAGATAAACTCTAGCACAAGTGATTTCTTAACAACAAATACCACTCATCTACAACAACAACACCGTAAAAAGGTAGTGCATCTCCTCAAGGAGTAGCACACAAGAGAGAGATACCAAAAGACTCAGCAATAATAAATTGTGCAACTGCACCTACTGTGTCACCTTCTCCAAAATTGTGACTTCCTTATATGTAGCTGAGAGAGAGTGTGCAAGTGAACACATGAGCCAAGACGTCTACTATTTATAGTCTTCCTGTCCTTCTAGCTAGTCCAAATTCTCTTCTAGGAAGTTGTCTTTTCATTATACTTTATTAGATTCTGGGTTGAGTTCTCTTCTAGGGTATTTCAACATCTATTCAATGGATCTATTTCTTCCTTAATCTTCTCTGCATCTAAGAATGGTCATCTAGGATGGAAAGATCCTCCCATAGCTTCCAAAACATCAACACTCACTCTTAGCTAGGGATGCGTCTTTTATGATGTCGTCGTGTGGCAGTCCACTAACTACTTTGCAATCTACTAGTAGGCACACGACTGCTACAATTTGTTTGATAGCTCGAATCATCAGGCTTTGTCTCTACGATCAAACAGTAACACACACAGCTACATCCAAATGATTTGGTAATATCCATGAAAATCAACTAGTAGCACACAACTACTACAATGTCATCCAATCGATCACAATTGCTTCCAACTAGCACACAACTACAGTCTAGTGACACATAGTCACTGCAAGTGGAACACATCCACTATAGTAGCACATAACTACTTTTCGGAGTCACACAACCTCTGTCAGTGGAACACAACCACCGAAGTAGCACACAACCATTTTCCAGAGTCACACAACCTTTTCTAGTGGAACACATCCATCGAAGTAGCACAAACCTTCTGTTTGGAGTCACACACCATCCGCCATACACTTGTGACTATGCATGTGATGTTTCTTCTCTCTGCAGGTCGGACATTGCATTACCCCCTCAGTCACCTCACATTATTGATCCAGGGAACCCTTGGCCATAGGGTTTATCTGGCATGAGAATAAATAACACACCTCCCTCTCAACGAGGGTGGACATTCGACTATACTCCAAGATTTTCCCCGAAGTACTCATACTTCACTCTTGACAAGGGCTTAGTGAAAATGTTTGTTATCTTTTCGTCTGTGGATATGTAGTGGAGATTCACAAATCCTCTCTGCACTATGTCCCATATGTAATGATATTTTATCTCTATATGCTTAGAAGTATAATGGAATATAGGGTTCTCGATAAGATTCATGCAACTTTGATTGTCACAATGTATCAAAGTTGGCTCCAATTCTATATCAAATATCCCGTTTAACAACTTTTAGATCCATAATTCTTCATGGATTTCCATTCTTGCTGTGATATACTCTACTTCTGATGTATTGAGTGCCATTGATGTATGTTTCCTTCTCAACCATGAGATCATGCATGATACATACTAAAACAACATCCAAAAGTACTCTTTTGATCCACTACACTCCCTTCCTAGTCAGAATATGTATATCCCTACAACTTCACATATTCACCTGAGAAATATCTCAATCCATATCCAATCGTACCAAAAAGGTAGCTCAACATATGCTTTTTTTCCATCCAATGTACATGTCTCGGTTCAACCATGTGTTGACTCAAGGTATTCACTGCAAACCATATGTCTGGCCTAGTGTTAACTAGGTACATCAAGGATCCAAGCAATTGTCTGTATATCATTGGACACACCAAATATTAAGATTTTTCATGAAATAGCTTCATATTTATCGTCATAGGTGTGTTCATGGACTTGCATTCCATCATCCCGAATTTCTTCAGGATCTCAATGGTATATTTTCCTTGGCTAAGGAATCTCATATAATCTTTGCCACACTTCCAATTCTAAGAAGTAATTCATCAAACCTAGATCCTTTATCTTGATTTCTAAAGCGATCTCCCTCTTACACTCATCAATGAGCTTCTCGTACCCTGTTAGAAATAGGCCATATACATATGGGATCAATGGGAAATCATCCCCAAGCTCATCAAATAACTGTTTGATCTAGTATGTCATGTCCTGGGTTCCTACATAAGCTTGTACAAAGATTCCTTTAAGTTGCATACATGAGACTCCTTCTCATTTACCTTTGTGGTTTGTTTATGTACACTTCTTCTGGCTACTGTAGCAAGTGTTGCATCATAATATTCTTCCTCTTACTGGGAGAATCTTATAGCCACAAATCTCACTTCACGCTTTCATCTGTAGATCAACTTGTAAGTCACTATTGACTTCTCTTTTGGTCTTGGAACCACCTCCCACACATCATTATTCATGATGCAATGATTTTCCTCCATCGTGGCATCCTTCCATTCCTACTTCTTACCATCTTATTCAAATACTGAAGGATCTGAATCAATGCCACAGAGCATGAAAAACATATTTGGTTTCTAGAACTAAGGAAAAATCTATGTCCTAGTCCTTATGATTGGATGCCTCCTCTATCACTGCAACAAGGTCTATCGAGAAAAGGGAATCCTCCTAGGAGATCTCACATCTCCTAGAATCCTCTGAAGCTACGATATAGCCTCCTCATTTCCTCAAATACGTCTCTCTCTTCTTCTAAATCAACTGACTCTCTCTGAGCTCAATCTTTCTATGAGTGTGAATGCTCCCTCTGAATCTTGACTCCCTCTGAGTCTATATGATCTTCGGAGCCACCTACTTCCACTGCATCTGTTGACTTCTTTTGATGTCTGATATCCTATGGATTATACTTAGAGGTTTCTCCTCCCTACTGGATCCGAAGGGTTGATTCCCTCTGAAATCTAGCTCCTTCGGAGCTGGTACTTGTTGGGGATGCCTACATCACCATTGGTGGAGTCATCTTCTTCTCTTCATAGTATGTCTTATCAATGTCATGTATCTGTATCACATTTGCATTATCCAAGTTATAATGAGAACATGCTTGTTTATTGCATCATTTCTAGGTAGGCCCGTCTCTTCCTAGTGATTTGAAGAATGGTAAAATTAATTGTACATTCATCTTTGGAGCCTTCTTCTCCTCACAGTCAATATCCATAAGAGATACTCTTATTTGTATTCTACTTCACATGGGTATGTACATTTTTGTACACAGTTCTATGTCTCGAATAGAGATTGTCTAAATAATTGGCTCCTAAAACAATAATCATAGCTCCTTCTCAGAGCTATCACCTATGACCTGCCGGAAACAAGAGACAAGAACAACATTTCCATGGTAACTTCCATGGAATGGTTAGTAATCAAGAACACCTCTTATAGGATATCAATTTCATCTTGTAGATAAGTATATCATTAACAATGAGCATTTTCTTAATGGTAATCATACCGACAATATTCAGGTGTACCTAAAAATTTGATAGAAATAGCAAATAATAAAGTTGTAAAGACTGTTATCCTAGGTACAATAATTTCTTAAGCAAGAAAAATGTAAAATATCAAACCTAATATGAAAACCTGGAGTTTGGTGTTTTTTTCCTACCTCAGTTTCCTTCTATCGTTCATATGAAAAACACCATTCTATAAAAGAAAAAATATTCTTCCTTTGATGCCTTTGGGTGCTCTTCATCCTCTGTTGCATGTGCAGAGTGTTTCTTCTTCTCCTTTTCTTTCTCATGTTTGTGAGGACATTGTGTGGAATAATGTCCCATGTTCATGAAATTTAAGCACTGAAACTTTGACACATCTCCCTTACGATGTGGCTTCTTAGACCTCCTTGGACTGCCTTCTTCTATTTCCTTTCTCTTCTTCACTTGTGCTGCAAGTGCTTGGTTTTCCTCATCATCTACCTTTTGTTTCTTGGACATCAATCTAGATTCCTCTTGAGATCCATTTACCCATAACTTGTCAAAATTTGGTAACTTCCTTATTGGACAAATTCCTTGGACAAATGGGTCCCAAGAGGGAGGGAAACCATTTAGCGTAGTGGATACTAGTTCAACATATTTTACTGGATCTCTAATGGATGTTATTTGGTCTTTGATCTGTGACATCCTTGTAAATAAGTTTTCTATCATGTTTGTCTTTCTCATAGTCACATTTCTGAATTGATGCTCTAGGGTAAGATTTTGACTCGTGTTCTTTCTTTCATATAGTCCGGTTAGGGCATCAAACATTTCTTTTGCAGTATTTATTTATGATACAATGGGTATCACATGATCCTTGATTGAGTTTGTCAATATTCTCTTGGCCTTGACCTCAGTCTTCTTGAACTTTTCCTTTGCTTCTTCATCTTCGGGTTATGGAAGAATCTTCTTGACATGATCCACTCATTCATTCTCTTCTAGAATGAGTTGTATTATATGCTTCTAGAATCTGAAGTTATTTTCTCCATCCAATTTATCCTCAACTCTCATAGTGGTCGATATTTTCATTGGTGGAAACCCTAGCACTGAAAAAACTCGATTTTTCAGACTTCATCAAACTTCACATTGATGGTTTCAAAGGGTGCACTAGGTTAGGGCATCGTGGTCTGTACAATAATTATTGTAATGTACCCCAAATTTCCCAAATAAAAAAAAAATTGTTTAGGGGACATTAATTTCCTTGACTTTTCAACATTTGATTGTGACACAGAGATAATTCATTAGACACAATTTTATTCCTTTATTGTATGCATAACAGATTTATCGTCGTAACTATCATAAGGTATATCCATAATCTTAACATTTTCCAAAATGATAATCATTATTTATCCTACAGACTTTCGTGTGGATACCTCAACACTTTACTATTTGTTTCAATATATATATATTTCTGGATATATATATAGTTTACCATATAAACTATCCTATGTATACCATAACATTAACTTTCTCCATATACAGAAATATATATATATATATATATATATATATATATATATATATATATATATATATATATATATATATATATATATATATATATATATATATATATATATATAATGTTTACTACATGACACTAACACATGGATACTATACCCTAACACATGGATACACTATCCATTCATCGTTTAACATACTAATAGTAACCACCACTTATCATCTAACATATAAAATGTTATATGGATATTATTATAACATAAGTCTTTAGTCTAAACAATATACCTATCGTTTAACACACAATTGTTACCTATTAACAATAGTTATAACACGAACTCCAATGAAATACCTATCATTTAACATATAACTTACGAATGTGCAAACCTTAACATCGTATACTAATTGTATAGCATAACTAGCATAAACCATAACTAGTAGCGTTCGTATCCCTACATGACTAGTGACATGACTCTACAATAAATTGGTTTGAGACTCATTTTAATGGTGGCTCATAGGTTGGTCTGTAGGCATTTATCTCTGGCAATTTCATTAATGGGAGTTTTGTCACGTACCTCCTAATATTGGCACTTGGGAATCTATGCCCAATGCGGTCTCTCCATCTCTAAAACTTCACATGGTCGCAGTACTGCAGGTACCCCACAACCATTACTCCCATTGTGAGGCCTTCGTGGTCACCATTATTCATTTCTCCCTTTTGGTTATATATTCACAAAAACTACCTCGACGTTGCATACGAACCGACCTCTGCGCTATAACAAACATTTTTCCTACTCTGTATATTGTTGGTGACTTGGAAAAGACTCGGCCCTTGTGACAAAGGAAAGAGGTGAATGCTCATCAGGCTCTTCTTGGTGCAATGTAAGTAAATATTTCGTTGCTTCATCTCTCTGTATCTTGTGAAAGATTCTTTGTTTGGTGGAATGAAGAAAAGAAGATAGGTTTCCAGAACAAACTCTTTGTTTGTTTCTTCATTTGAGGGTTTATAATGTGTTACCATCGTGCCTCTATGTACGTTTTTCTCTCGGGTTTCCATTGGATTTACAGTTTTGGGACTGGATGTTAAAGTATTTCCCGATTGGTTGTTTCTCTTCTAGTCTATAGTCGTCACGGTTCATTCATGGTCGAAATCATTTTAACAATTAAACTGTCAGTGTTACTTTCGCGTTTCTTATATCCATTGTTGTGCCATTGTTAACCCTCACCATTTACATGTATATACATTCATTTATTCTTTGAGGGAAATCCTATAATCTATGCTCTATGTAGAACATGTTAACACTGTATAATTTGTAAAATAGGGGTTGTGTAATTATGCTAGCACTCTATGGACTTTGTAACTGATACTCTACGTAAGGATATAAGTACAGTTTTAATCCTTTGTATATTTACAATCTGTGTGTTCAAAATACCACTTTGTGAAACTCGTATTTTATACTCTGCATAAATATATCTATACAGTTTTAATCCTTTGTAGATTTACGCACTGTGTGTTTACATTACCACTCTGCGAAACTCATATTTTATGCTCTACGCAAATAAACACATACAGAATTAATCTTCTATGGAATTCGGAAATACACTCTATGTATTTATGTGGCAAAATAACTCTTCTATGGGGCTCATCATAATTTTCACATTCTATACATGGGATAAGTTAACCCTCTCTTCGTAGAATTACACTCTGTGTTTTATACAGTGAATATGTATTGGGGAAAAATTAACCCTCTGTTTCGTAAATTTCACTATGTGTTTTATATAGAATATATATATATATATATATATATATATATATATATATAGCAACATGGACCCTCTATTCATAATTTTTAATTGACATCCTGTATAGTAAAATTAGTAGGTCATTAAATGTTCGAAAAAGAGTACACTGCCTATATCCTTTGGATTACAAATAAATTTTTTCTGTGGATTTTCCCACGGCCACTTAACTCTCGTTGGTTAGAGTTGAATATTTTACAAAAGGATCGACCTCTCATCAGTTCGATCCTCGTTTTACATAGTCACGATTTGAAACTATGTAAGGGGTTCTTTCTATAATGTTATTTAATTTGGTTTACTTATTGTGAACAATAAACATGGATTTGATATCTATTAAAATGTGCTTCCCGTTGAGTAAATCTATTCACTGTATATTCAGGAATAAATTGTTCACTGTCATTTCTCTCTATTTTTCAAGTGAAATTATTTATGCATAGATATATTAAATTAATGATGGGGCCCTGTTTGTTTTGCAAGGGTACCCATCAACCGATTTTGGATCCACTCCTTCTCTTCTTGGATCGTGGACATAAAATTGCCCAGGAGGAAAGGCGATATGAACTTCACAGACTCAAGATAAGTATTGTCTCGTCTTGTTTTTACTATTTGATTTCCATTAAATACTCATCACAGTTTACTAAACCCATCGTATGTTCTATTTTTGCAGGTTAAAACAAAAGGGAAGCAAATCAAGGAAAACCTCTTGTTCGAAAGGTATTCGAGTTCTGATATAGGCGTACATATTTATGCATTCTTCTTAGATTCTTTATACAAGTGGTAATGGAGTCTTTGGCCTATGGTACTCCATTGTAATATTTGAACCATGATCAATTGAATACACAGGTTGTTTTGTAACTATTTTCAATTGAATACACAGGTTGTTTTGTAATTATTTTGAGCAAGGTTCATTGAATGTAAAAACTACTTTTTTCATACATTTTTAGACTATTGAATCACTATTTTCTATGGTTATTGATAATATAAATAATATGTGACATATATGTGGACTGTTATTCATTCTATCTATTCTTTATGGGAGTTATACATATTTGAAATAGTAATTCAACATATATATAATTCAATGGTCAATAAGAATATAGTAACAGTTATGTTTTTCCTTTATGCATGAACACACACACACACACACACACACACACACACACACATATATATATACAGTCATTTATAACCATGTTTAATGACCACTAGGAACATAGAACAGTTCTATCATTTCTTTATGTATGAATACATATGTGTGTATATATAGTTATCTACATATATATAACCATTCTTAATGACCAATAGGAACATACAATAGTTCTATCATTTGTTTCTATATGAATACATATCTCTGTATATACAGTCATTTAAATATATATGTATAACCCTACTTAATGATTTCTATGAACATACATTAGTTCTTCTATTTTTGCAAAGTGACCACATATATATGTATATACCATCATCACATAAACCATCACATTCCTAAAAACAAATAATCAAGCAGAATATTGACAAGGAATGCAAGTAAAAGTACATATCTGAAAACCTGATGTTGGGATACAAAAGGAATAGCCACATTCCACCCAACCGTAGAACAGAACAACTAAGTTTACTTGCCCTGTTCACCCCCTAGCTTGACCATGAGTCCATAAGGGAAAACTGAAATGATCCTCCTTAACTACAGTCACCATCCATATATTAGAAACTCATTTTCCTCACACTAACAGTGTTCATAACAACAAGTAGTTTCCTTTCTCCAACATACTAAGCATCGTCCTGCCTCCTCCACATGTTTTTATATGCATCTTGTGCCCAGGCTTTCCTTTCCTCCTTGGGAAATTTGCAGCTTTACACATATCTAATTTTTAGGGGCTCCTAGTGGTCAAATCCCACATTTTCCACTTGTAAAAATGAGTCTTGAGGTAACTCAAATATGTTCCCCACTCATGGAGTCATGGTCAACTATTTTTAACCCGCCTGTTCCATTTGTCTTCCAACATTTAATTTATAAAACTTTTGTCTTTCACATGTGTCAAAATAAAAGAAGTTAGTTGGGCAAGTCAAATATTTTCCCAACAGTCATAAATAATATATTACAATATTAAAATTCCAAATTCGTATTTGCCATAAATGGAAAACAATTTCCCAATCTGAATTTTCCAAAAATGGAAATTTATTCCCAAGTACACTTAGAATTTAATATTCTAATATTTTGGGGGATATTACATCCTCTCCCCCTTAAGTTAAACACTGTCCTCATTGTTCATTCCTCTCTCGGAATAGGGTTGGATAAGATTTCTGGAAATATTCCTCTAATTCCCAAGTGGCCTCCTCAGGGATAAAGTTCTTCCATTTCACTTTTACCTGGGTGATGGATCTGTTCCGTAGTACTGTTTCTTTCCTTTCCAGAATACGCAGAGGTTTCTCTTGGAACTCGCCTTCTAGTTCAACATGCACCATGTTCCAATCAATTATGTGAGTAGGATCATGAATATACTTTTTTAATAAGGAAACATGAAAAACATTATGAAATTTTAAGTTTGCAGGAAGTGCAAGTTGATATGACATGGGTCCAATTCAAGCTAAAATATTGAAGGGGCCACAAAACGTGGGCGACAACTTTGAACAATTTTGTGGATTTAGAGAGCTTCTCCTTGCTTTGAATTTTAGATATACATGGTCCCAAATTTGAAATTCTTGGTGTCTCCTTTTTAAATATGCGTAGCTTTTCTGTCGGTCTTGGGCCTCATTTAAATTGTGTTGTGCCCTTTTTACCATTTTCTCCATTTCTTGGAGATTTTTTGGTCCCATCATAAGTATGTCAACTGGATTATCCTAGCTAATCGAAGTTGTGCATTTCTTTCCATATAATGCTTCGAAGGGGATCATCTTGGCTAATGTCTGATAGCCATTATTGTAAGAAAATTCAACTAAGTGTAGGTACTCCTCCCACATAGTTGGTTTCGTTCTCACGTACATTCATAACATGTTTTCCATAATATGATTCATTCTTTCGGTTTGCCCATTCATTTGTGGATGGTAGCTTGTGGTGAAATTCAGGTTAGTATCTAATCCTACAAACAATTCCTTCCAAAACTTTGACGTAAATTTGACATCTCTATCTGAAATTACCATCTTAGGAATTCCATGAAATCTAAATATTTCAGCGATATTAATTTCTTTATAAGTAGATTTCACAGGTGTAAAATGTACATATTTGCTAAGTTTATCAATTACTACCATAATTGAGTCATTTTTCTTCTAAGTCTTATTAGGAAAACCTGTGATGAAGTCCAATGAGATAATCTCCCACTTCCATTCTGGTATAGGTATAGGTTGTAGTATGTCGGTTGGATGCTGATGTTCAGCCTTTACCTGTTGCCAATCTAATAATTTAGATAAGTATTCAGCTGTTTCACTTTTCATGTTAGGCCAATAAAACAATTTTCTTAAGGTTGTTATCATTTTCTGGTATCTTGGATGACCATAATATGGTTTTTTGTGCAATTCATCAAGAATTGTTGACATTAAATCAACAGAATTAAGTATGTACAACTTGTTTTTGAACTTAGCAGTCCATTTTTATATAAACTCATATCTATTTTTTCCATTTTTTCTGCATTTCTTGTAATTATGTTATTGTTTTGATGTATTTTTCGTCATTACAGCTTGCATCTTTTATGCTTTGTTCGGTGTCATTTTCTTCTTTGCTAACACTTATATAAAAAAAATTGTTAGTCCTTCGATTTAGGGCATTTGCAACTTTGTTTTATTTTCCTTTGATGTGTCTTACCTCAAAATAAAATTCACTTAATAAGGATAGCCACCTTGCTTTCCTTTCATTGAGATCTGTTTGACTAAATAAAAAATTCACACCACTGTTGTCGATTAGTTGCAGAAACTTTCTCCCCATTAAATAATGTTGTCACATTTTCAGCGCATGAATTACGACTGCTAAATCCAAGTCATGTGTAATGTAGTTCTGTTCATGTTCTTTCAGTTTATGTGATTCGTAACAGATGACGTGTCCATCTTGTGTTACGACACCTCCTAAGCCTTCTTTGCTTGCATCCACACAAACTATAAAGTCTTTATCAGGATCCACTACTCTTAGGATAGGTGATGTCGTTAACAGTCCCTTTATCTTATAAAATCTGTCAAGACACTTTTGTGGCCAAGTAAACCTTATTCCCTTTTTTTTGTAGAGATGTAACTGGATACGTGATCATAGAAAATCCTTCGATAAATCTGTGGTAATAACTGGTAATTTCCATAAATGATCTAATGTCTACTACATCCTTAGGGATAGGCCATTCCATAATGGATTTTATCTTTTCCAGATCCACTCTAATACCCTCTTCAGATATCACATGTCCTACGTAATGTATCCTTCTTTGATAGAAGTCGAACTTATCAGATTTCACATACAACTTGTGTCTCCTTAAAGTCTGCAACATTGTTTTAATATGTTCTTCATGTTCTTCTTCCGTTTTCAAGTAAACTAAAATATCATCGATAAACACCAATACAAATTTATCCAAATATTGACTAAATATACTATTCATCAAGCAAATAAAGGTTGTTGGTGTATTAGTAAGACCAAATGGAATTACGAAAAACTCATAGTGTCTATATCGCTTTCTAAATGTTGTTTTATTTATATCTTCATCCTTTATTCTGACTTGGTGATAACCAAACCTTAAATCTATCTTAGAGAATATCTTTTCTCCTCCCACTTGATCAAACATGTCATTAATTATGGGTAATGGATACTTATTTTTAATCGTCATCTTGTTTAGTTGTCGATAGTCAATGCATAGCCTCAAAGTACCATCTTTCTTTTTAACGAAAAAAACCGGTGCTCCCCAAGGAGAGACACTTGGTCTTATATATTCTTTATCTAACAGTTCTTGTAGCTAAATTTTTAGCTCCGTTAATTCAACTAAACTCATTCTATAAGGTGCCTTAGATATCGGGGTAGATCCAGGTAGTAGATCGATAGAGAAATCTATCTCTTTTCTTGGAGGAAGTTCTGGTATTTCGTCCACAAATACATCTATAAACCCATGTAGGACTGCAACTTCCTCTAAATTGGGTTTTTTTTTCCTTTTCCAACAGATTAGTTACATGAACAGCATAAACTTGGCACCGTTTGTTCATACATTTCTTAAACTGCATGGTTGATATCTTCCTAATCGAAACTAGTTTTTTGATCCCTTGTATTGTACTAACTGTGTTGTTTTCGTCTCTGTAAGTAAGTGACTTTTCGTAACAGTTTAAAATTACTTTATGTTTCTCTAACCAGTCCACTCCACTGATGATATTGTAATATCCTAAAGGTAAAATGTTCAGATTTAACTTTGTACTTGACCATCTATGTTGATTTCACATTCATAAATGAAATCTGTTACTTTTCTCTTGGTCCCCGTTGCTAACTGTATTAACCAGGACTTAGCATGCTTCACTTTCTTGAGTTTTTTTATTTCAACTAAATTAGGAGTAACATAACTCATACTAGCTCCTTGGTCAATTAATATAGAAATGCAGTTATCATGAATTTTACCTTCAACCTCCACGATAGTGTTGAAATAATGTAACTGCAAAGTGTATTCTAATTATTATTATTGTATTATTCATTATATCAATCCCCTATTGTGGATTGATCATGTCAGCTATTGTAAAAGAACAAATCTTGTTTTCTGGATTGGTCAAAACATAATTGTAATAGGCAGAATAATAAGTCATCCCCAGAATATATTAAAGAGGCCCCAGAATATATTAAAGGTGATTATAACCACCCAGATTGAGAAGTCAGCCCTGCCAGTGAAAAGACACCTCCACATGTGCCAGAGTTGTATAAATAAGGAGGCTAGCACCTCATTTAGACACACACTCACTTGTTCATTTTAGGTGCAAGTTTCAGAGCTGCAGTTTGAGAAGAGAGAGAGAGAGAGAGAGAGAGGCACATTCTTGGGAGAGGACTTTCTGTATTTCCTTGATTTATCTCTTGGCATTGTATTGGCTATCTATAATAAGGAAGTTTTGTTGGGTTTTCTCCCCCATGAGGGTTTCCGAGGATAAATGATGTGTCTCTTGTGATTTTGTATTTCTCAGTGATAATATCTTATGCTATTTTTATCTAGTGAAATCCAAAGAACTCTAATAATAGCTTAAACATTAACATGGAATCAGAGCTAAGCTGAAGAGAGCATCTTTCACAAGAGAAAGTGAAAAACGTCACTCTTTTCGTACATGAAAATTAGGGCTTTTTTTTGGTGAAGTATTTCAGCCCTAAAACCATCTACAAAAGTGCATCCTTCCTCAAGGGTCACTTTAGCATACTCAGTGCAACGTTTCAGTCACTAGATCTCCTGGAAAGTGAAACCCTAGTTTTCACAAAGTACCAAAAAACTAGAAAACCAGAGTACCGGAAGTACCAGAAGTACCAAAAAACCAGAAGCACCAGTCCAAAAATCCGTTGGTCAAGTTTGAGGGGGGTAAAAGTTGGATTTTCAAAAATCTGACTGCACTAGCTTACTCGCCTCAGCTCAGCGCATCTATCCCCTGGATAAGAATTTCAAAATTTGAAGTTTGAAAAATTAGGGTTTCCTCATAAAACCCTAAGTTGCAGTTGCAGTTGCAATCTCAGAACCAGTTGCAGTATCAATTGTAGTTGCAGTTGCATTCGTAGTACCAGTTGCAGTCACCCTTGAAGAGTTGGTGATCATTATCGCTGCTACCAGATGGTGCCTCTACCTTCAAATGCCATCATAGGTATGTACTCAAACATGTTTAAACAGTTAATATGTAAAGGGTATTTGCAGGAGAAGGGATCTCTTGCCATAGATCGAGAAGGATCTCAAAATCCAACACATTCAGAGGAATGATGCAACCCAGGTGTGATTATTCTGATATGCATATATTTGTTGTGACATTATTTTGATCAGTGTTGCGTGTTGTAGCTATGACCATCATTCTAACCTTTGATAAAAATCTGAGTCAAGATATTAGATGGATTAAAAGTTGAGATCACAGAGTTTATCCTCTAACCCAACCTTCCGTCAGAGATAGTGTATTGTCTTAGTACAAAATACAGGTTGAATAAAGCACTCGTCATCTTGAGTGAAGGAGACTTGGAAGAAAAGAAATCACATTCTTGAGGACAAGGCTCCGGGTTTGATTAATCAAGTTGATAAGATTCAAAGGTACACATGAAAAATTGATGACTACCCCTTTACAAGTAACTACTATAGTTGAGATAACAGTCTTTGTAAAGTATTATACTTGGTAGAATGTGAGCATATAGAGGTAAATACTTAATGTAATCATTTTCCTGATACAACTAACACCTCCTCTAGGAGAAACACCATGTGTTAGTTCCAGTTTTCCATGGAGGAATGTTTGATCACAACACTACAAGAGTGTTGACCTCATTTCGTAGTGTATCTCTTACATTTGATCGTTGCTTGAGGAGCTACTATGATGATTTTTCATGCTATTACCTTATCTATGATTATCAAAAGGACATTATTCTTGCTTTTTGTTTTGTTGACCTTGTTCCACGTCACAGGTGATAACCCTAAGGAAGCTATACTGAAGGTTGCAGAAGGCAACGTATTAAATGAGACATGAAGCAGACTATGTACATGACCATATCCACTCATGTACCAAAGAAGATGAAGAAAAAGCTATCTCTTGAGATTCAAAATATCTCATATGAAGATTGACTGAAAGGAGCAGAAGGCTCCAAAGATGACCGAACATTAGAATGGGAAGCATACCTCGTTTGAAGCCTGACTCAATCTTTCATATTTAGACTTGGTATGAAACACCAAGTATACCCTGTAATAGATCAGCATGGATGTGACCTTTGATGAAGATGCAACGCTCAAGAAATCAAGAAGATGCCAACTTGAAGAAGTATATGAATAGGAACTTGTAGCTCCCAGTGTTGCGGAATCAGTGAGGGAGGTTCTCAGAGTTGTAAAACGAATGAGGGAAGTCGTAACTTCCCCTGATGATGAAATTCTAGAAGATCATGACATAGTAGAATTTCAAGAACCTCCTCAGATGACGATTTCCCATAAGAGAAATCCTACTTGGGCTAGGGAGCTTATTCAAGATGGAGAGAAGTATGGTGTTCCCGAAGGAACCATGAGACAGGTGAAGAGACCTAAGGCATTCTCCAGCTATATGGATTTGATGTGTGATCGCCTAGAAAAGGATCCAACCTGCTTTGAAGAATCCATTCAGAAGAAAGAATGAGAAGATGCCATGATAGAAGAATACTAATCCATAATAAATAACGATGTATGGGAAATAGTTCCTAGACCGAAGAGAAAGGATGTGGTATCTTCCAAATGTCTCTTCAAAATAAAACATGTTGTTGATGGAAGTATTGAAAAGTATAAAGCAACATTTGTCACTCGTGGATTTTATCAAAAGGAAGGCATTGACTATGAAGAGACATTCTCTCCTGTAGCCAGATACACTTCGATCAGAACCATCATAGCCCCTGCAGCTAAGATGAAGTGAAAGTTACACCAGATGGACGTAAAGACAACTTTCCTAAATAGTGTCATCGAAGAAGAAGTGTATATAGAGAAACCTCAAGGATTTGAAGTTGAAGACATGAAGTGTCATGTCTACAAGTGGAAGAAGGCTTTGTACAGATTGAAGCAAGCTCCTAGATCTTGGTATGGAAGGATAGACAATTTTCTGATGAGCTTGTGCTTTACCAAGAGTAAAGCAGATTCTAACCTCTACTTCAATGTTATGAATGATGAGTCGGTGATATTGTTGTTGTATGTGGATGACTTATTATTAACTGGAGAAGAAAAGCTCATCACTGAATGTAAGAAGAAGCTTGCTTTAGAATTTGAGATGAAAGACCTTAGCCTAATGCATTAGTTCTCAGGTCTTGAGGTATGGCAGATTCTAGAGAGGATATTCCTTAACCAAGGGAAGTATGCAGTCAAAATCCTGAAGATATTCGACATGTTGGAGTGAAAGTCCATGAAAACACTCATGGAAACAAAGTTGAATATACTGGTCGACACTTCATCAGAATTGATTGATGCCACGGTGTATAGATAGATCATTGGATCTTTGATGTACCTAATGAACACCAGACCAGATATTTGTTTTTTTGAGAACACTTTGAGTCAGTTTCTGGTAGAACCCAGACATGTTCACCCAGTTGCTGCAAACTATGTGACGAGGTACCTTAAAGGTACATTATATTGTCGTCTCAGTTATGATGGAGATCATGATTTCACATTAAGTGGGTACACTGATTCAGATTGGGCTGGAAGTGTCTCTGACAGGAAGAGCACTTCAGGATGTTGTTTTAGTTTGGGATCAACCATGATCTCATGGCAGAGTAGGAAGAAATCCAACATTTCTCTCAGTACAGTGGAAGCATAATACATTGTTGCATGTTCTACGAGTTACAAAGCTATATGGTTCGAAATTTGTTGACCGGTCTATTTGACCTAGAGATGGAAGCAACCACGATCCTATGTGACAACCAGAGCTACATAAAGATGATTGAGAATCCTGTATTTCATGACAAGTCAAAGCACATAGATATATGATATCATTACATATGTGACATGGTGCAGAGAGGAGCCATAAAGATCCAATATGTTAGCATGGATGAATAAGTTGTCGATGTGTTGACCAAGCCTCTATCTCGTGTAAAGTTTGAGAACTTTTGAGATAAGCTTTATATAGTCCGAAAGGACCTCCCTTGAAAGGGGGAGTAGTGTTGTGTTGAGATATGCCTAGTACTGTGCTTCCAACTTAATTGTTGTGACATAAATACAGTCTAGTTGTTGTGTTGAGAGATGCCTAGTATTGTGCTTCCAGCTTAATCGTTGTGACGTAAATCTAGTCTAGTTGTTGTGTTGAGATATGGCTAGTACTGTTCTTCCATCTTAATCACTGTGACGTAAAGCCAGTCTAGTAGTTGTGTTGAGATATGCCTAGTACCATGCTTCCAGCTTAATTGTTGTGACGTAAAGCCAGTCTAATTGTTGTGTTGAGATATGCCTAGCACTGTGCTTCCAGCTTAATTGTTGTGACATAAATCCAGTCTAGTACTGTGCTTCCAGCTTAATTGTTTTGAAGAAAATCAAGACAAGTAATGTGCTTCCAGATTAATTGTTGTGACGTAAAGC
>ML778416.1:102676-156010 GCA_009831015.1 Picea engelmannii
CTTAAAGGAAATTGACCATGTGGTTTTATATATATTTATCATACTTGATTACCGAATCAAAATGTTGCAGGATACCATTCACATGAAGTCTGGGCTTTGTTGTGACTTGGATCAATTGAAAAGGATTATAAAAGCTTATGATTAGAGTTAAATTTTTTTTGTTTTACCAACAAATAATTCATGTAGTACTTCAATGCCTAAATTATGATGTACAATTCCTTATCTTATTTGAGTATATTATGATTGCACCAACAAAAGTTTCAAGTGTTAAGTTATCCAACTCCTTCATTCTATCAAAGGTTCCGCCATTGTGTATCATGTGAAATTTTCTTTGATTTCAAATGAAATTTCAAGTTTCATTAGGTTTAATATTGATTCATTACAATTCTTTGAAGTCAAAGCTTCAGTTACTTGGTTTTCAATTGCAATGAATTGAAAGGTTATACTTTCCTTTTTCTAATGTGCATTGAAGAGAAACTTCATCCCTAAATAATTTGCTAACCCCATGAATTACCTTGTTCAATTAAATTATCTGGGATCAACCAATTTACAATGAATTTTATATTTCTTAGGTCAATACACAATTCACATCCTCTAACTACAAAATCCATACACAACAATATTTGTTTTCCAAGCTCATATTTCTTCATGTTGGCTTGCAATTAATTGTGTTGAAGGGTTAAAAATATCATCTCCAAATGTTTCAAATGATCTTCCCAAATTTTGCTAAAAGTCAAAATATCATCCAAGGAGGATACAATAAACAAGTTCGAGAAATGGTCTTAAGATATCATCCATAAATCTTATAAGTGTTGTCATAGTATTGTGTAATATAAATTGCATAATGACTCACTCATGCAATCCATGTGTTTTTTTTAAAGTAATATTCCAAATTATTCTTTGTGTATATTGTCATATTGGTATCCTTACTTCTAATCCAACTTCATGATAACACATGCTTACAATATTTGGTTGATTAGTGCCTTGATTATTTGTAGGGGATATATATATTAGAATATATTACAATATTACAATGTAATAGTAATGCCATATTACAATGTAATATGGCATTACCATATTACATTGTAATATGACATACAATATGGTAATACCATATTTCATGTAATTTTATTTTTTTTAAACCTAAAGTCATCGTCGCAATATTGACGCACATTCGTCGGAAAAATTTTACTATTTTACCACAACCGTCGCTATAGCGACAAAACTTCGTTGCAATTTGCGATGAATATTCGTCGCACATAAAACATGTGCATCGTAAATTTGGTTTTGAGATATTGCACTCGTCGATATTACCATGGATTTTTGTCACAAGTTGCAACGGACATTCGTCACACATTCAACAGCTGCGTCGTAAGTTATTGTCTTGGCATAAGTTTTCGTCGTAATTGCCACATTTCTTTGTTGTTATTGGGACGAAATATCATCATAATTGTGACGATGCATAAGGTTAATCGATATTGAAGGTGGTGACACGTGGAGAGATAATTTCATCTATGTTTCAACGCACACCTAGATCATGGATATAGCGACGAATTTATTCTGACAAAAAAAAAATCGGCTTTTGTGGAAATTGTGACGGATAAGTGTGGCAATATCAACGAAAAACCGTCGCAAATTGGGTCATATGTACTAGTGAATCTAGACTATGTCGACGTACACCTTGAGGACAATATGCACTCCTTGCATATGAGTTCTTAGAAGAGAAACAATTTAAACTTATCTAACACTTCATAAGTCCATATAATTAACTATGAACATCATACATAAGCATAATGAAATAAACACACATAGAACATATCAATCATTCAAATAAACACTAAAATAAACATTGTCAAAGAATTTGGATCAATTTATGTCTATTATATTCATTCATGAAGTATTTACATAAGTTACATATTTCTTCAATGTTTCGAGAGTCTCTATGTCTCACTACTACATCTAACTTCTCACACTCTCTTCTATCCTACAAAACAATATAGAAACCTACCTAAGGAGTGGCTTCTCGAGCTCTTCTCCATCCTATATGAATTCTATCCCATCGTCGTTCTAGTGGTTACCTACTTAGTCCTATTACAATAAATGTGAGTTATTAATAGATAAGAGTCAACACTCTACATCTATAACACCTTACAGTCATGTAAGAATTTACAAATTCCTTCCATTCTCAGGCGCTGACCCAATTTTACAAACAAAGTATTTTAAAAATGATATCTCTAAAATATCTCAACAATCGATCAACCTCTGTTTAATGTTGATTTTAAATTTTGGCGCACTGAGGTGTTGAATTCTTCCTCCACTCTCAACCTATTTGCATTTGATGACGATGCTCCTGCATCATACTCCTCTGGCTAAAATATTCATGGACTCATCTCCATGAGATCCTGCATTTTTTTTCCATGCTTCAAAATGTCAAGTTCAGTGACCCAACTCCTCAATAAATTTCCCAAACTTATGTTCACCACTTCATTATGCCCATTTGTCTGAGGGTGATATGCTAAACTAAAGGACAATTTTGTCCCCATCCTCTTCCATAAATTTCTCCAAAAGTGTCCTACAAAATTTGTGTCTCTCTCTAAGACTATGCTTCTAGGAAACCCATGTAGTCTCACAACTTCCCTAAAAAACAAATTGGCTATGTGTGTAGCATCGCTTGTTTTCTGACATGGTATGAAATGTGCCATTTTGGAAAATCTTTCTACCAAAAAAAATATGGAATCACTCTCTTTTTGGGTTATGGGTAATCCCAATACAGAATCCATACTAATTGGATCCCAAGGCCTTTCTGGAATAGGCAATGGCTGATACAAACTAGTGTTTTGATGTCTCCCTTTAGAATATTGGAAAATTATCCATTTGTTCACAAACTTATTCACGTCTTCCCTCATACCTGGCCAATAGTATGAACTATTCAATTGTGCAAATGTTTTTCATGGTCGAAATGCTCAGCTAGACTGATGCAGGAGCATCACTCCAGCCAGCCATCCCACTCAGCGCATTCAAAGAGCGCATTCAAGGAAGAGAGGCACTAGTCCTCTCACATTTTGAATTTGAAATTGTATTAAATGTATGTAAGGATGGTAGAGCCAAAGCCATGCCTTTGAGCAGGCATTAGGTAGAAGTTTCCTTAAATGGTTGTAAGGATGAGATCTAGATCCGATCTGGACTAGACAGCCCATTCAATCTAATTGAATAGGGTAGGTAGCTTGGAGGGAAGAGCTCGAAGAGCCCCCTCATGTAAAAGATCTTGGATCTTATGATGGTAGTAGGATAGAGAGTGTGCATAGATGAGTGAGAGGTAGCAAGTGTTAGAATCTGCGAGAAAGGAGAGCAGAGAGAAAGAGCCAAGACTCTGTCAAAGTCTGAGCTCAAACACCTTTGTACAGACATTTTCATATTAATATAAAGAGAAGATTTCCTGTATGAGTTTTTGTGTGTCTTTATGTGTTTATAAATGTCTATGTGTGTTCTTTATATGCTGTGAATGTGTGTTGGTGTGCATTTGCATAGAAATATAAGTTCTGCTATCTATTGGATTGTTTGATTTCATATTTGGGTTTCTTTGAGGCTTCATGCCAAAGGGCATGACAGAACAATGCGGGTTCTAAGAGCCAGTGCATAGAGTGCACTTCCAATTCTATGGAATTTGGACAAAGACGCGCCACGAGGGTGTACCAACTGAAGTCTTAAACTTAGGGAAAGATCTCAAGGTTGTTGAATACCTTGGAGACAGAATTGTGCATAGGAGAACACAGTAGAAGATAGAATCATTGTGTGATTATGGAAGAGCTCTGCCAGGCGAGCATTAAGCAGATGCACGGGTTGCATTGAGAGGAGGAACTCTGTTGTGATTTCATAGAGAAATAGAATCACTGAGGATCTCTGGACGCTTTTCCAAGAGGGCATTGAGTAGGTTCCAGAGCGCAAAGAGAGAACTCTTTGATTTCAGAGACAGAGAAGAGTCCAAGAGAGGATCTTCACAGGGTTGCTGAACACCCTGCAGACTCAACAAGGAGTTGCTTGAACAAGAGACTTCCTAGAGGGCATCAAATTATTCATCTGAGGGAGAAGAAAGGGTTAAGTCCCTTAGAGGTCTAAGAAGAAGATAATATTATGAGGGATATTACATTTGAGCACAGAGTAACAGCTGCAAGGAGTGAAGAGTTCAAAGAACAAAGCTAAGGCGGAAGAGTGCTTTCATGCACAGAGCTCTGCAAGTATCGCAGGAGCTGAAAAGAGGCCCTTTGGAGGGTTTGAGTTCGACGAAGCTCAGGAGAGAAATCATATTCAATAATGTAGATTGAATTTGAAGTCATAGGCTTCGTAACAGGAAGCAAAGGCCGAGGTCTTTGATAATTGGAAAATCTTCCAAGGCAGGAAGAAGAGCGCACAAGGGAGGATTTTAGGCATTCCGGGTACCGGGGATGTGAAGGGAAAGAGTCATAACTCTTGAACCCCAAAGTTTCGAAAGAACATGAGCCGTTAGATCTGGGTACATGGACTGATAGCCTTCGAATCTGTGGAAAGATGCATGAGGTTTAAATATTCACACACAGGGCAGAGAATCCGAAAAGTCTCGATAGGGTAGAGGTATCAGGATTTCGAACTTCAGGAATTCGGAGGTTCAGAGGATGAAGGACCGAAGATTAGGAATCATGAGCCCCGAAGTCCCGAAGGTATATGAGTCATCCATATAAGAAGGACAAGAGTCGTGATATCCTTTCATATCGGGGATTCAGACATTGGGAAGTAGAGAAGGGAGTTTTTCGGCTTCGCTACTGGCGAAGTCCCGAAACAATCTAGACCATCCATCTGTGGAGGAAATTTGGAGGAGATCGGGGAGTCCACCGGAATTTCGGATACCGGGGATTCGAGAGAATAGAGGATAAGTGTCGTAGGGGTCACGAAGTTCTGAAATGTGAAACCCTGAAAACTCTGAAAGAACAGGGAGGACGCATGGCAGCAAAGCGAGGATATCGTTATTTTGGATACCAGGAAATCCAAAGAGCAGGGACTGGGACAACCTTGCCTCAGGAAATCCCAAAATCGTGAAAGGAGGAGGAAGTTGAGACATAGGTATTTTCGACCTTCCGAAAATCATCTTTTCGGAAGTCTTGAACAGGAAGTCGGGTGTTTTGCATCGATGAACCCCAAGAGGACTGTGGTCATTTGAGGGTTGGTCATATGGACTAAGGGTATAGCCTAGGGGACTAACCCCGAGTGAAGACAATGCGGCAAATCGGAATTTCAGAGACCGGGAGATCGAGGAGTCAAGGACTCTTGACATCAGGACTCAAGGAGTCCCGGGACCCGAAATTATGTTTTCGGGAAAAGGTCCATGGACGTATACAGAGGCTATGGGGAGAGTTGAAGGACCTATGGATTGAGAAATTTTTAGGGCCTGATAGGGACTCGAAGGAGCTGCTTCGACTCAGAGGGGTTTTTGAACGATCCTTAGACTGGGAGGTCACGCAGAACCTGTGGAGGCAGGAGGCATCTGCATCAAGTGTGGTATCAAAGCTTGACTCTGTTTGTATATTTCAGGTAGAGGAAGTGAGAGGAAAAGGAATACTCTGATATACAACAAAGTGATATCAGAGGCATCTTGCAGAGATAGGCAAAGGAAGACAAAGTGTTGGAGATTCTCTGTGGTGATTGTTGCAAGTAGGCGATAGTCAAAGGAACCAATTTGGAGGACTGTAAAAGAAGGTTGGAAGCACTCAGGGTTGTTGAGTGACAACAGATTTGTCAGGAGGGAAGATAAACAATAGGAAGAATGGTTGCTGAAGGTCATGCACGCGGTGGGAAGAAGAACCACCAGTAGCAGGAGGACGCTGCAAGGGATAAAGAACTTGCCAAGATCAGGGCAAGGATGGATGAGCTTGCACTGCGGATGCAACATAATGCTAATTTGAGATGGGTATATGAATGGCCCATGAAGACAAATATAAAATGGCCAGTCAGGGAATTGGTGGTCAAAAGATAGCAGAGTCTGGTAAATGGATGGTTGAGGCATGTTGAAAACCTCAACGGACTAGAAGAGGAGATGGTTCAGGTATGTGAGCCAGAGGCTGGGAGAAATCTCAGTGATGCTGAGGATGAACTAAGGTCACAGGATGATCTCAAGGACTACCAAGAGGGAAGAACAGAAATTCCCAATTGCCAGGAGGGCAATGAGAGATGATCACTGCAAGATCTCATAGACTATTAAGAGGACAGCTAGGGAATTTCATATTGCCAAGAGGGCAATGAGATGAGATCACTGCAGGATATCATAGACTGCCAGGAGGGTAGCAGAGAAATCCCATACTTCCAGGAGGGAAAGGGAGAGAAGATGAGCTCAGAGCTGAGTTCATATCAGCAAGGACAACTGATGGAGAAGGAGGGTCAGAGGAATCTTCTGATCATTGGAGGAATTGAAATATTCCTACCACTTAGCTCAGTAGGGGCTAAAACCTGTGTTGCAGATGCAACAACAGTAGAAGGAAAACCAACAAAGACTGTCATGGAAGAAGAAGTGGAGCATCCACTGATGAATGCCCAAGTAGAAGAAGGAAATGAGCATTTCGAGGAATGGCTCAAATTTTTCAACCAGGCAGCTGAAACAGAGATGACTGCAACATTGGAGATTGCAGTAGAAGTAGAAGAAGAGGAAGCAGACAGTATGAGCTTTGCTGATCTGTTGGAGCAGATTGAAACCTTGGAGAGAAGGGTAGAGGTGCAGAGCATGCACATCCAACAGATGAGGTTGGAAACTAATGGAGGATATTTCCAGGCCAAGGAGCAACTGGAAGGAGCTAGAGACATACCAACAAGAGGATTGGCAGCAACAACACTGTCAGAGATGATGATTGAACAACAGATCACTCAGGAGGGGACTGCAGAGGAGACTGCAACAGAGTGGACACTTACTGCCACACAGGGAGAGATGACAGTCAAACTGTCAGCTGAAGAGGCTGAGAAGTAGCTCAGTAATGAGATTGCAAAAGAGAAATCTGCAACAGGGTGGCAAGTTAAGGCCACAAGAGATGGCATGGGAGATCATGGTGATCTACCCATTTCGAGAAAGAAATCACAGCAGAGGAGGTTGCATGAACAGAGCCAACCATTGCAACAGCTGGATGAGGTGATCGAGGATATCCGAAAGCTGATGATTCGATCAATAGAAGTGGTCAGCGAAGGAAAGATTAGCAGAGAAGAACCTGCAAGAACAACAGGGCAACAAAAGCAGAGGCAACAGCAACAAAGAGATGGAGCAGATGGACAACTCCAAAGAATTGTTTTGGATCCAGGAGGATTTCAATAGAGGTTCTGGGAAGCTCATGAGTAGGACCTCATGATTTTTGCAGTAGAGGAGTATGATGTAGGAGCATCACTCTAGCCAGACATGCGCCAGCCATCCAGCCCACTCAATGCATTCAAAGAGCACATTCAAGGAAGAGATGCGCCAGTCCTCTCACATTTTGAATTTGAAATTGTATTAAATGTATGTAAGGTTGGTAGAGCCAAAGTCGTGCCTTTGAGAAGACATTAGGTAGAAGTTGCCTTGAATGGTTGTAAGGCTGAGATCTAGATCCGATCTGGACTAGACAACCTATTCAATGTAAATTCAATTTAATTAAATAGGGTAGGTAGATTGGAGGGAAGAGATCGAAGAGCCCCCTCATGTAAAATATCTTGGATCTTATGATGGTAGTAGGATAGAGAGTGTGCATAGATGAGTGAGAGGTAGAAAGAGTTAGAATCTGTGAGAAAGGAGAGCATAGAGAAAGAGACGAGACTTTGTCAAAGTCTGAGCTCAAACACCTTTGTACATACATTTTCATATTAATACAAAGAGCATATTTCCTGTATGAGTTTATGTGTGTCTTTATGTGTTTATGAATGTCTATGTGTGTTCTTTATATGATGTGAATGTGTGTTGGTGTGCATTTGCAGGGACATATAGGTTCTTCTATTTATTGGGTTCTTTGATTTCAGATTTAGGCTTCTTTGAGGCTTCATTCCAAGAGGGCGTGAAATAACACTGCGGGTTCTGAGAGCCAGTGCATAGAGTGCACTTCCAATTCTGTAGAATTTGGACAAAGATGCACCAGGAGGGTGCACTAGCTGAAGTATTAAACTTAGGGAAAGATCTCAAGGTTGTTGAAGACCTTAGACATAGGACTATGTATAGGAGAACACAGTAGAAGATAGAATCATTGCGAGATTCTGGAAGAGCTCTGCCGGGCGGGCATTGAGCAGATGCACGGGTTGCATTGAGAGGAGGAAATTTATTGTGAGTTCATAGAGAAACAAAATCACTGAGGATCTCTGGAAACTCTTCCAAGAGGGCATTGAGTAGGTGCCAGAGCACACAGAGATAACTCTTTGAGTTCAGAGACAGAGAAGAGTCTAGGAGAGGATCTTCACAGGGTTGTTGAACACCCTGCAGATTCAGCAAGGAGTGGCTTGAACAAGAGACTGCCTAGAGGGCATCAAATTCTTCATCTGAGGGAGAATAAAGGGTTAAGATCCTTAGAGGTATGAGAAGAAGATAAGCTCAGGAGGGATATTACCTTTGAGCACAGAGTAACAACTGCAAGGAGTGCAGAGTTCAAAGAACAAAGCTCAAGAGGAAGAGTGCTTTCATGCACAGAGCTATGCAAGTATCGCAGGAGATGAAATAGGCCCTTTGGAGGGTTTGAGTTCAAGGAAGCTCAGAAGAGAAAGCGTCTTCAATAACAAAGACAGAAGCTGAAGTCGTAGGTTTTGTAACAAGAAGCAAAGGCCGAGGTATTTGATAATTGGAAAATCTTCCAAGGTAGGAAGAAGAGCGCACAAGGGAGGATTTTTGACATTCCGGGTACCGAGGATGTGAAGGGAAAGAGTCAGAACTCTTGACCCCCGAAGTTCCGAAAGAACACGATCCGCTAGATCTAGGTACATAGACCGATAGCCTTCGGATCTGTGGAAAGATGCATGAGGTTTAAATCCTCATGCGCAGGGGAGAGAATCCGAAAAGTCCCAACAGGGTAGAGGTATCGGGATTTCGGACTTCGGGAATTCAAAGTTTCATAGGATGAAGGACCAAAGATTAGGACTCACGGGTCTTGAAGTCCCGAAGGTATCTGAGTCGTCCATCTAAGAAGGATAGGTGTCACGAGATCCTTTCATATCGGGGATTCAGACATTGGGAAGCAGAGAAGGGAGTCTTTCGGCTTCGCTACTAGCGAAGTCCCGAAACGATCTGGACCATCCATCTGTGGAGGACACATGGAGGAGATTGGGGAGTCCACTAGTATTTCGAATACTGAGGATTCGAGAGAATAGAGGATAAGAGTCATAGGGGTCGCGAAGTTCTGAAACACGAAACCCCGAAAAATCTGAAAGAACAAGGAGGACACGTGGCAGCAGAGTGATGATATCGGTATTTTGGATACTGGGAAATCCAAAGAGCAGGGATTGGGAGAACCTTGCCTCAGGAAAACCCAAAATCATGAAAGGAGGAGGAAGTCGGGACAAAGGTATTTTCGGCAATATGAAAATCGGCTTTTCGGAAGTCTTGAGGACAGGAAGTCGGGCGTTTTGCATCAATGAACCCCAAGAGGACTGTGGTCATATGAGGGGTGGTCATATGGACTAAGGGTATAGCCTAGGGGACTAACCCCAAGTGAAGCCAATTTGGCAAATCGGCATTTCGGAGACCGGGAGATCAAGAAGTCAAGGACTCTCGACATCAGGACTCAAGGAGTCCCGGGACCCAAGATTTTGTTTTTGCGAAAAGGTCCACGGATGTATACAGAGGCCATGGGGAGAGTTGAGGGACATGTGGATCGAGAAATTTTGAGGGTCCGATAGGGACCTGAAGGATATGCTTTGGATCAGAGGGGTTTTGGAATGATACTTAGACCGGGAGGTCGCACAGAATCTGCGGAGGTAGGGGGCGTCTGTGTCATAGACCTCCACTATGTTTTTCTTTCAACAGATTATCTCTCATCGAGCATCTTGGTATCGAAATTTTGCTTCCTTTAAACAATAATCCATCCTGGATTAAATATTTTTTCCACGGACCTTTTTCCCCTAACAAAGGGTTCTCACATGCCTCATAAGCCTCCTTCAAATTTGGATCTTCTTGGTACATTTCCTTAAGGTGTTCAAACCCTAATGTATTGACTTGGAATTCCTGTATAATCAAACTCCTCCTGCTCAAAGCATCTGTGACTTCGTTAGTACTTCCATAAGTATGTTTGATGACAAAAGTAAAATTCTGCATGAATTCTAGCCACTTATCATGCCTCTGACTCAACTTTTCTTGTCTAGTAATAAATTGTAAATATTGATTATCACTATACAAGACTAACTCTTTTGGAATTAGATAGTGCCTCCACTTCTTCAAAGCTTGAATCAATGCATAAAACTCTGTGTCATATGTGGAATAATTTTTCTTGGTGTCATTCAGTTTCTCACTGAAATAAGTAACTGGCCTATTATCTTGAATCAAGACTGCTCCAATAGCTACTCCACTTCCATCACATCTTACCTGACATGTTTTCCAAACATCTAGTAAGACCAGAATTGGTTTTCTTCTGATCTTTTCCTTAAATACTTTGAAGATTTTATCAGCCTCCTCTATCCAATTAAAATACTTGTTTTTCTTCTTCACGGTATCAAGTATGGGCATACATACACCACTGAAATTTCTAATAAATTTCCTATAAAAACTTACTAACCCATGAAAGCTTCTCACCTCAAATATTCTCCTTAGCGAAGGCCATTCATTGATTTCTCGCACCTTCTATGGATCCATATTCCATTCATTTGAATAGATCACAAAACACAAATATATGAGTTATGTCCTCATAAAATAACTTTTCTTTAAGTTTATCAACAACTTTTCTTGCTGCAATCTACTCATCACTAATGTCAAGTGTTTTAAATGTTATCCCTTTGTTTTATTGAAGATTAGTATATCATCCAGATATAAAATCACAAATTTACCTATGAAGCGTTTCAACACTTCATTCATCAATCTAATAAATGTGCTTGGGGCATTTGTCAACCCAAACGACATGACTAGAAATTCAAACAAACCTTCATTTGTATAGAGTGTTGTATTCCATTCATCTCCCTCTCTCATTCTTATGTGATGATATCCACTTTTCAAATCTATTTTGAAAAATAGTTGGCTCCACTCTAGCAATCCATCAAATCATCCATTATTGGAAAAGGGAATCTATACCCGATGGTGATCTTTTTGATGGCTCGGGAATCTGTACACATTCTCCATCCTCGATCGTTCTTTGGAATCAACACAGTTGGTACTACGCATGGGCTTAGACTTTTCCTCACTAAGCCTTTATCCAACAAATCCTAGAATTTATTCTTGACCTCTTCATTCTCTCAAGGTGTCAACCTATATGCTTCTTTGTTTTGAAAACTAGCTGCTAAAATAAGGTCAATGTGATGGATGATACTCTTAATGGGTGGAAATGAGTGAGGTAACTCATCCACTACTATGTCAGCAAAAGTCTCTAACAGTTCCTGTATTTCTTCAGGTAAATCATCCATAGAAGTATTTGTAAGGATAACCCTTGGCTTCCTCACTACAACAAACTACATCTCTTGTTCCTTCTTGACCTCATTAAGAGGTCCTTCCCACTCATGAGAAGTATACTTGAACTAGCCTTCTTCTTTGGTTCATTTTCTTCTATTGGAAACAACATGTGTTTTCTACCATTCTTCTATAGGGTGTAAGTATTTTTCCTCCCATCATGAATGAAATTTATATCAAATTTCCATGGTCTCCCCAACAAAGTATTACAAACATCCATAGGAATTACATCACATAAAATTTCATGTTTATAACATCCTATTATAAATTCAACTATTCATTGTTGACTTACCATTACTTGATGTCCTTTCTGCAACCACGATACCTTGTATGGGTTTGGTTGTGCAGTTGTATCCAGCTCCAGTTTCTCCACCATCTTTGTGGATACTAGATTATCAATGCTCCCACTGTATATAATCATCTTGCAAACTTTGTCCTTTGTTTTGAAAACATTCCTGAACAAATTTGTTGTTTGAACTGGTTCTTCTACCTCCTTCTTTGTCTTTAGAAAAACTTTCCTCATCATAAGGTTCCTTCCTCCTTCTGTTTCTTCTTCTTCCACATCCTTCTGATCTTCAGAAATGTGTGTTTCTCATCCTCCTTCTTTCTTTCTCTCAGTGAATTCCCAATACTTGTGTCCTGTCTTTCCACAAGTGTAACATCTGACTTCACCTCCTCTGCCTCTTCCTCTTACTAGAGGAAAAGAGTTTCTTCATTCGTGTTGTCCTTCCTTATAAATTCCCCCTTTTTCAGGGTGATTATGATGTTTTCCAGCCTCTTACTTCAACTTTTTAAACTTATCTTAGGAGGTTCCCTTACCTCTGCTTGGAATTCCTCCCTTGTTTCGTTGGCTTTGTCTTCTGGCCAAATTTTCTTCATCTTGCAAGGATACTTAATAAACATCCGCGATTGTGCCAATAGACATCATGTTAATCTCCTCTTGTATCTCGTATCTCAACCCATTTATGTATCTGATTGTATTTTCATCATCATTTTCTTTCTATCCAGCCTTGATATTTAGTTTATAGAATTTTTCAGTGCATTCTTTCACTGATAGACTCTTTTTTCTCAGGTTCTATAACTTTCTGAACAAATTTATCTAATAGTCTTTTGGCATAAATTTTTCTTTCAACTTAGCTAACATCCTGTCCCAACTTTTGATTTTCTTCTTACCTTTGCATATGCAATCAGCTTGTAGTTCATCCCACCATAATGTTGCATGACCTTTCAACCTGGTTATTTCACGCTTCACTTTATTTTCTTCTTTAATTTCTTCATAATCGAAGTATTTATCCATCGTAGGTACCCAATCTAACAATTCTTCAACTTCTGAATTTCCTTCATACATCAGGACTTATGTTTTTGTTCTGGCTCCTATTCTCGAAACAACTCTTAACAGACGTTCTTATGCAAGTTCTCCTTCTGCAACTCCTTCTTCTACCTCTTCACTTTCAGGATTGCTGACATCACCAACATCTGGTTCTCTCCTCTGTGTTGTTTCCATGGATTCCAATCTCATTCAGAGTCGCCTCATTTCTTCTTCCATTTCTGGATTCGCTCGACGCCTTTTAGGTTGCATGATTCCACTGCTTTGATTTCATTTTTTATAACTTGATGCTATCAAACATAACTCCTTCACCTTTTCATTTTGTCTATAAGCAAAGTAACTCTTTAATACCACTTGATGGTATCAAACTTTCTCCTATGTATCCTTTGTTTGTTGTCTACAAACCAGATCAGTTCTCTAATACCACTTGATGGTATCAGGGTATCTTCTTTCACCTTCTCGCCTTTGTCTATGATCTACAGACAAAATCTAGGCTCTAATACCACTTGATACAAACCCCCTACTCTCCCTCGATGCTACATGGCCTCTCAGTCTAGGATAGATCAATTTCGGGAGTTGAATCAGCTCACAGGTTCACACTAAACATCTTTTATTTTCTCAACAGGTCAAATTCCTACTTCTCAGGTGTGAAATACCCTTTCTGGGAATTTCTGAGTACTTGCAGAGCCCTCCATGTGACCTTGGTAAAAAATGTGGGCTTAAAAATTTATTCCCGCACACTTCTCAACTTCGGGCTTCAGGTGTTCTCAACACACCTGACTACAAATCCACCAAAATGTAGACTCGCGAACGCACCCTCAAACCAGATCTATGGCTCACACTCCTTTCACAACCAACAACTGATATTTACTTTGGGAATCTGGCTTCGGGAGTTCCGAGTGTTCCAAACACCTCTTTTTCCTAGAGTGACCTTTACCGAGAGTTACAGATCAATCACCACGTGCTCTTCTTGATCGATGGTTGTGATCTACTTCGGGAATCTGACTTTGGACGACTTATCGTCAATTGTACTCCACATTATTTCTCCCAGAGTATCAATCCTCCAAAGTAAAATATCTCATGCCATGCGTCATGTTCCAATGGACGACTTTGATGAACTCCGATGCTCCGGCCTTCAGGAGTTCTCATGCTTTCACACTTTTCTTTCCTTCGGAATGACTTTTCTCTAGAGTGAATCCCCACTCTCCACGTGCTCCAACAACATAGGGGTAGGATGATTCCTTACATTGGGAGCTTCGAACTACTTCTTTTCAACGCTCCACTCCCTCCTTTCCTTTCCTCCGAAGTACCCTTCTCCGAGAGTACAAGGATCTTTGTTGCATTTCCTTCCCGGATCGAACAATCCATATCTATTCTATTCTTCGTGAGTTCGCAAAGTTTTCAATCTGCTCCTTGCATATATTTCGGAGTTCTTCCTCGTGAGCTCCTCGGATCTGCTGGCATGTACCCTCCTCTAGATATATGGTCCAGATGGACTTCGGCCTTCATAGCTTCGGGAGGTTTGACTCTGTCACAAACGAAAAATGTTGAATACACATATTTCGAAGGACTTCAGGAGTTAACCCCTTCACGCCTTATCTAGATCTAATGGATTTCAGTGACCCTGACTTCCTCCGAAGGGATATCCACCGTCAATTCACAACCTTCAACAAATTTCTTCCTTTCTGTTGAATCTTTGTCGCTATCTCTTATGAGCTTGATTCATCTGAGGATTTTGACCTCCAATGCACTTCTTACGATCCTGGAATCTCTAACAAATTTTGCACTTAGATATTTCTTCAAAAGAAATTTTACTACACACTCATTTTGCTTCACAGTCATGAACTCTCCACACTTAGTCGATTCTTTACCCCGTTCACTCCTTCCAACACTTGGTCTAAGTTTCATGTTATCCCTCCTGAGCTTCTCTGAGTCAAATCTAGACTTTGTTGATGCACACCTTGTGGAAAATATGCACTCCTTGCATTTGAGCTCTTAGAAGAGAAACAATTTAAACTTATCGTACACTTCATAAGTCCCTATACTCAACTATGAACATCATACAAAATCATAATGAAATAAACACATAGAGAACATATCATTCATTCAAATACACAATGAAATGAACATTGTCGAAGCATTTGGATCAATTTCTGTCTGTTCTATTAATTTATGAAGTATTTACAGAAGTTACATGGTTCTTCATTGTTTCCATACTCTTTATGTCTAGTTGCTACATCTAACTTCTCACACTCTCTTATGTCCGACAACACAATACATAAAATTATCTGAGTGGCTTCTTGATTTGTTCTCCATCCTATTTGAATTCTATCTCATCATCGTTCTAACGGTTACCTATTTAGTCGTATTACAATAAGTGTGAGTTATTAACATATAAGAGTTGACACTGTACATCTGTAACACGTTACAGTCGTGTAAGAATTTTCAACATCCTGCCATTCTCAGGCGATGACCCAATTTTACAAACAAATTATTTTAAAAATGATATTTCCAAAATATCTCAACAACCACTCTACCTATATTTAATGCCAATTTGAAATTTTGGCATGCTGATGTGTCCAATTCTACCTCCACACTTGACCTCTTTGACTTTGATAACGATGCTCCTGCATCAATATACATTATGGAGAATTATGCTTAATCATTATTTTTACATCAATCAAAAATTTAATAAAAAATATCAGAATTAAAAAACGTGTTTTTTAATTTTAATTTACAAAGTGGAAGTGAATTAATAAAAAATCAAATTAATTTGACTAATAACCTATATCTATATTCTTTAGTGTGGAATTATTAATTACATATGATAATTACTTAAAAACAAGTATGCACGCACATTTTGGAAAATTATGTCTAATCATTATCTTTACACCAATCAAATATTTAATAAAAAATAATGTTTTTAAGCATGTACATTATGGAGAATTATGTCTAATCATTATCTTTACACCAATCAAATATTTAATAAAAAATATAACAATTAAAAACATTATTTTTTTTAATGTACAAAGGGAAGTAAATTAATAAAAATTCAAACTGGTTTGACTAATAACCAACATCTATAAATTTTAGATAAAAAATATCAAAATATCAAAATTATTTTTAAATTTTAATATACAAAATAAAAGTGAATTAATAAAAAGTCAAACTAGTTTGACTAATAACCTATATCTATAATCTTTGGTGGAGAGGATGCCCAAATAATAGAATAAAAACCTTTTCCAAATGGATAAGGTTCTCGACCTATAACTATAATCTTTAATTACACCAAAACAATCTAATGAAAACCTCTTACAATGGGTTACTATTCTCAATCGATTAATTAAGGATTATTAATTAAACTATTTAATGTTACATATAATAGGATATATACCATTTCTAAGGATTATTAACTATCTCATTTAAAAATGTTTTAGATGAAATGACATATATTTATATCGGTACATTTATTGGAAATGGGCACAATTAATGATCTTTTAATTATAAATCTTAATATTAGGGCTAGAAATTGAAGAAGATGGCATATTCTTCATCATTCTCCTAAATCAATGAATTTCAAGTTCCAAAGGGATAACCACCTTCAATTCGCAACCTTCAACAGATTTCTCCCTTTCTGTTGAATCTTTGTCGCTATCTCTTATGAGCTTGATTCCTCTGAGGATTTCAAACTCCGACGCACTCCTTACGATCCTACAATCTCTGACAAAGTTTGGACTTAGATATTTATTCAAAAGAAATCTTACTAAACACTCCTTGTTCTTCACAATCCTTACCTCTCGACACTTAGTCTATTCTTGACCCCGTTCACTCCTTGCAACACTCGGTCTAAGTTTCGTGTCGTCCCTCCTAATCTTCTCTGAGATTAATCTAGGCTCTGTCGACGCTCCTTGCGGACAATATGCACTCCCTGCATATGAGCTCTTAGAAGAGAAACAATTGAAACTTATCTAACACTTCATAAGTCCATATACTCAACTATGAACATCATACATAGGAATAATGAAATAAACACACATAGAACATATCATTCATTCAAATACACACTCAAATGAAAATTGTCGAAGCATTTGGATCAATTTATGTCTGTTATATTCGTTCATGAAGTATTTACATAAGTTACACAGTTCTTCACTATTTCCAGACTCTCTATGTCTAACTACTACATCTAACTTCTCATACTCTCTTATATCCTACAACACAATACAAAAATTTATCTAAGGAGTGGCTTCTCAAGCTCTTTTCCATCCTATATGAATTCTATCACATCGTTGTTCTAGAGGTTACCTACTTAGTCATATTACAATAAATGTGAGTTATTAGTAGATAAGAGTCGACACTCTACATCTGTAACACCTTACAGTCGTGTAAGAATTTACAACTTCCTTCCATTCTCAGGCGGTGACCCAATTTTACAAACAAAGTATTTTAAAAATGATATTTCCAAAATATCTCAACAACCACTCTTCCTCTGTTTAATGCCGATTTGAAATTTTGGCGCGCTGAGGTGTCGAATTCTTCCTCCACACTCAACCTCTTTGTATTTGATGACGATGCTCCCGTATCATACTCCTCTGTCTAAAATATTCATGGACTCGTGTCCATGAGATCCTGTATTGTTTTTCCATGCTTCAAAATGTCAGGTTCAGTGACCCAACTCCTCAATAAATTCTCCAAACTTTTGTTCACCACTTAATTCTTCCCATTTGTATGAGGGTGATCTGCTGAACTGAAGGAAAATTTTGTCCCCAGCCTCTTCCATAGATTTCTCCAAAAGTGTCCTACAAACGTTTTGTCTCTATCTGCGACTATGCTTCTGGGAAACCCATGTAGTCTCACAACTTCCCTGAAAAAAAAATTGTCTATGTGTGTAGCATCACTTGTTTTTCCATAATGTTTTTTCATGGCCGAAATGTCTGGCTAGAACTTCACTATGTTTTTCCTTCAATAGATTATCTCTCATCGAGCATCTTGGTATCCACATTTGGCTTCCTTTGAACAATAATCCATCCTGGATAAAATATTTTATACACAGACTTTTGTCCCCTAACAAAGGGTTCTCACATGCCTCATAAGCCTCCTTAAAATTTGGATCTTCTTGGTACATTTCCTTAAGGTGTTCAAACCCTAAGGAATTCACTTGAAATTCCTATATAAGCAAACTCCTCTTGTTCAATGAATCTGTGACTTCGTTAGCACTTCCATAAATATGTTTGATGAAAAAAGTAAAATTCTGCATGAATTCTATCCACTTATCATGCCTCTGATTCAACTTTTCTTGCCTAGTAATATATTTTAAAGCTTCATTATCACTATACAAGACAAACTCTTTTGGAATTAGATAGTGCCTCCACTTCTTCAAAGCTTGAATCACTGCATAAAACTCCTTATCATATGTGGAATAAATTTTCTATGTGTCATTCATTTTCTCACAGAAATAAGAAACTGGCATATTATCTTGACTCAAGACTGCTCCAATAGATACTCCACTTGCATCACATCTTACCTTAAATGTTTTCCCAAAATCTGGTAAGACCAGAATTGGTTTTCTTGTGATCTTCTCCTTCAATACTTTGAAGCTTTTCTTAACCTCCTCTATCCAATTAAAAGACTTGTGTTTCTTCTTCATAGTATCTAGTATGGGTGTATATATACCACTAAAATTTCTAATAAATTTCTTATAAAAACTTGTTAACCCATGAAATCTTCTCACCTCAAATATGCTCCTTGGCGAAGGCCATTCTTTGATTTGTCTCACCTTCTCTAGATCCATCTTCCATTCGTTTGAAGAGATCACAAAAGCCAAATATATGAGTTATGTCCTCATAAAATAACTTTTCTTTAAGTTTATCAGCAAATTTTCTTGCTACAATCTCCTCATCACTAATGTCAAGTGTTTTAAATGTTATTTCTTTGTTTTACTGAAGATTAGTATATCATCCAGATAGAAAATCAAAAATTTACCTATGAAGTCTTTCAACACTTCATTCATAAATCTCATAAATGTGTTTGGGGCATTTGTCAACCCAAACAACATGACTAGACATTCAAACAAAACTTCATTTGTCTTGAATGTTGTCTTCCATTCATCTCCCTCTCTCATTCTTATGTGATGATATCCACTTTTCAAATCTATTTTTGAAAAATAGCTTGTTGCACTCAAGCAATCCATCAAATCATCCATTACTGGAAAAGGGAATCTATACCTGATCATGATCTTATTGATGGATCAAGAATCTATACACATTCTCCATCCTCCATCCTTCTTTGGAATCAACACAGTTGGTATTGCGCATGGGCTTAGACTTTCCTTGACTAAACCTTGATCCAACAACTCATGGAATTGATTCTTGACCTCTTCATTCTCTCGAGGTGTCAACCTATATGCTTCTTTGTTTTGCAAACTAGCTCCTTATATAAGGCCAATGTGATGGATGATACTCTTAATGGGTGGCAATGAGTGAGGTAACTCATCCACTATTATGTCAGCAAAATTCTCTAACAGTTCTTGGATTTATTCAGGTAAATCATCCATAGAAGTATTTGTAAGGATAACACTTGGCTTCCTCACTACAACAAACAACATCTCTTGTTCCTTCTTGACCTCATTTAAGAGTTCATTCTCACTCATGAGAAGTATACTTGAACTAGCCTCCTTCTATGGTTCCTTGTCATCTATTGGAAACAACATGTGTTTTTTACCATTCTTCTCTATGGTGTAAGTATTTTTCCTCCCATCATGAATGAAATTTCTATCAAATTTCCATGGTATCCCCAACAAAATATGACAAACATCCATAGGAATTACATCACATAAAATCTCATCTTTATAACATCCTATTTTAAATTCAACTCTCCATTGTTGACTTACTATTACTTGATGTCCTTTCTGCAACCATGATACATTTTATGGGTTAGGGTGTGCAATTGTATCCAACTCCAGTTTCTCCACCATCTTTGTGGATACTAGATTATCAGTGCTACCATTGTCTATAATCATCCTGCAAAATTTGTCATTTGTTTTGAAAACAGTTGTGAACAATTTTTTTGGTTGAACTGATTCTTCCTCCACCTTCTCTGGCTTTAGAAAAACTTTCCTCATCATAAGGTTCCTTCCTCCTTCTGTTGTTTCTGCTTCCACATCCTTCTGAGCTTTAGAAATGGGTTTGTTTCCTCCTCCTTCTTTCTTTCTCTCGGGGAATTCCCAAGATTCATGTCCTGTCTTTCCACAGGTGTAACATCCGACTTCACATCCTCTTCTTCTTCCTCTTCCTAGAGGAAAATAGTTTCTTCGTCTGTGTTGTCCTTACTTATAACTTCCCCCTTTTTAAGGGTGATTATGATGTTTTCCAGCCTCTTTCTTTAGCTTTTGGAACTTCTCTCAGTAGGTTCCATTACCTCTGCTTGGAATTCCTCCCATGTTTCATTAGCTTTGTCTTCTGGCCAAATTTTCTTCCTCTTTCTAGGCTACTTTATAAGCATCCTCGATTGTGCCAACAAACATCATGTTGATCTCCTCTTGTATCTCTTATCTCAACCCATTTATGTATATGGTTGTTTTTTCATCATCATTTTCTTTCTATCCAACCCTGATATTTAGTCTATAGAATTCTTCACTGTATTCTTTCACCAATAGACTCTTCTTTCTCGGGTTATATAACTTTCTGAACAGATTTATCTGATAGTCTTTTGGGATAAATTTTTCTTTCAACTTAGCTAACATCCTGTCCCAACTTTTGATTTTCTGCTTACCTTTGCATATGAAATCAGCTTGTAGATCATCCCACCATAATGTTGCATGACCTTTCAACCTGGTTATTTCATGCTTCACTTTATTTTCTTCTTCAATTTCTTCATAATTGAAATATTTATCCATTGCAGGTACCCAATCTAACAATTCTTCAACTTCCAAATTTCCTTCATACATCAGGACTTCTATTTTTTCTCTATCTCCTATTCTCAAAACAACTCTTAACAATCGTTCTTCTACAGATTCTCCTTCTGCAACTCCTTCTTCTATCTCTTCACTTTCAGGTTTGTTGACGTCACAAACATCTTGTGCTCTCCTCTATGTTGTTTCCATGGAGTCCAATCTCATTCGGAGTCGCCTCATTTCTTCTTCCATTTCTGGATTCGCTTTGCGACTTTTAGGTGGCATGATTCCACTACTTTGATTTCATTTTTTCTGACTTGATGATATCAAACATAACTCCTTCACCTTTTCCTACTGTCTACAAGCAAACTCATGCTTTAATACCACTTGATGGTATCAAACTTTCTTCTATGTCTCCTTTGTCTGTTGTCTGCAAACCAAATCAGTTCTCTTATACCACTTGATGGTATCAGGGTATCTTCTTTCACCTTCTTGCCTTTGCCTATCATCTGCAAACATAATCTAGGCTCTGATACTACTTGATGCAAATCCCCTACTCTCCTTCAGGGTTACGCGACCGCCTGGTCTAGGATCGATCGAATTCGAGAGTTGAATCCGCTCACAGGTTCACACTAAACTTCTTCTATTTTCTCAACAAGTCAAAGTCCTACTTCTCGAGTGTGAAATACCCTTTCTGGGAATTTATGAGTACTTGCAGAGCCCTCCACATGACCCTGGTCAAAACTATGGGCTTATAACTTTGTTCCCGCATACTTCAGAGCTTTGGGTTTCAAGTGTTCTCAACACACTTGACTCCAAATCCCCCGAAATCTGGACTCGCGAACACACCCTCAGACCAGATCTACGGCTCACACTCCTTTCATAGCCAACGACTGAGATTTACTTTGGGACTCCGACTTTGGGAGTTCCAAGTGTTCCAAACACCCCTTTTTCCACGAGTGACCTTTACCCGGAGTTACAGATCAAGCGCCACGTGCTCTTCTTGATCGACGGTTGTGATCTCCTTCAGGAATCTGGCTTTGGATGACTTATCATCAATTGTCCTCCACGTTTTTTCTGCTAGAGTATCAATCCTATGAAGTAACAAATCTCATGCCATGGGTCCTGTTCCAATGGACGACTCTGATGAACTTAGGTGCTCTAGCCTTCGGGATTTCTCATGCTTTCACACTTTGCTTTCCTCTGGAGTGACTTTTCTCTAGAGTGAATCCCCACTCTCCACATGCTCCAACAACAGAGGGCTAGGACAATTCCTTACCTTGGGAGCTTCAGACTACTTCTTGTCAACACTCCACTCCATCCTTTCCTTTCCTCTGGAGTACCCTTCTCCCAGAGTACATGGATCCTTTTCACGTGTCCTTCCTAGATTGAACATTCCATATCTACTATGTTCTTCGTGAGTTGGCGAAGTTTGCACTCTTCTCCTCGCAGATATTTTGGATTTCTTCGTTGCGAGATCCTCAGATCTGCTGCCATGTACCCTCCTCTAGATCTATGGTCCAGATGGACTTCGACCTTCGTAGCTTCGAAATCTTTCACTCCGTCCCAAACTAAAAATTTTGAATAGACGGATTTCAAAGGACTTCAAGAGTTAACCCCCTCATGCCTTATCTATATCTAACGGTTGTTAGTGACCCCGTCTTCCTCCGAAGGGATCTCCACCGTCAATTCGCAGCCTTCAACAGATTTCTCCCTTTTTGTCGAATCTTTGTCACTACCTCTTCTGAGCTTGATTCCTCTAATGATTTCGAACTCCGATGCACTCCTTGCGATCTTGGAATCTCTAACAAAGTTTGGACCTAGAGATTTCTTCAAAAGAAATATTACTACGCACTCCTTGTGCTGCACAATCATGACCTCTCGACACTTGGTCTATTCTTGACCTCATGCACTCCTTGCAACACTTGTTCTAAGTTTCGTGTTATCCCTCCTAAGCTTCTCTGAGTCAAATCTAGACTTTGTTGACGCACACCTTGCATAAAATATGCACTCCTTGCATCTGAGCTCTCAAAAGAGAAACAATTGAAACTTATTGAACACTTCATAAGTCCATATACTCAACTATGAACATCATACAAAATCATAATGAAATAAACACATAGAGAACATATCATTCATTCAAATACACATTGAAATGAACATTGTCGAATGATTTGGATCAATTTATGTATGTTCTATTCATTCATGAAGTATTTATAGAAGTTACACAGTTCTTCATTGTTTCCATACTCTCTGTGTCTAACTGCTACATCTAACTTCTCACACTTTCTTTTGTCCTACAACACAATACATAAACTTATCTAAGGAGTGGCTTCTTGAGCTCTTCTCCGTCCTATTTGAATTATATCCCATCGTCGTTCTAGCGGTTACCTACTTAGTCCTATTACAATAAATTTGAGTTATTAACATATAAGAGTTGACACTCTACATCTGTAACACCTTACACTCATGTAAGAATTTACAACATCCTGCCATTCTCGAGCGGTGACCCGATTTTACAAACAAAGTATTTTAAAAATGATATTTTCAAAATATTTCAACAACTGCTCTACCTCTATTTAATGTCGATTTGAAATTTTGACGCGTTGATGTGTCAAATTATGCCTCCACACTCGACCTCTTTGGCTTTGATAATGATGCTCCTACATCAATACACATTATGGAGAATTATGTTTAATCATTATTTTTACATCAATCAAAATTTTAATAAAAAATATCACAATTAAAAAAAGTATTTTTTAATTTTAATCTACAAAGTGGAAGTGAATTAATAAAAAATCAAATTAATTTCACTAATAACCTATATCTATATTCTTTAGTGTGGAATTATTAATTACATATGATAATTACTTAAAAACAAGTATGCACGTACATTATGGAGAATTATGTCTAATCATTATCTTTACACCAATGAAATATTTAATAAAAAATATAACAATTAAAAACATGAAATATTTAATAAAAAATATAACAATTAAAAACATTTTTGAAATATTTAATAAAAAATATAACAATTAAAAACATGAAATATTTAATAAAAAATATAACAATTAAAAACATTTTTTTTTTAATTTTAATGTACAAAGGGAAGTAAATTAATAAAAAGTCAAACTGGTTTGACTAATAACTTACCTCTATAATTTTTTAATAAAATAAAATAAAATATCAAAATTATTTTTAAATTTTAATATACAAAATAATTAATAAAAAGTCAAACTAGTTTGATTAATAACCTATATCTATAATCTTTGTTGGAGAGGACGCCCAAATAATAGAATATAAACCTTTTCCAAATGGATAAGGTTCTCGACCTATAACTATAATCTTTAGTGGAGCAAGGGATTAATAATTACACCAAAATAATTTAATGAAAACCTCTTACAATGGGATATTATTCTCAACAGATTAATTATGAATTATTAATTAAACTATTTAATGTTATATATAATAGGATATATATACAGCTTGAGTGGGCCTAATGGTTAAGAACATGTGTTTCCTCTTACGAGGTCACAGGTTCAAATCCAAAGGAGGGTATGATATGTATACATTCATAGACTTTACCAATCAAAGAGGTCTCATACACCAATTTGGTGTGTTGGCTTGACCATAATAAGTTAGGTTAACCTAACCATAATTGTATTGACCTAACATTTGCACAATCCATATTGTATTGATGGATGTCACATTTGGCCTGAGTTTCACTTAACGCATCCGTGGTTAAGCACTTGGCACAATCCCTAGATATGGACACAATTTTATTTTTTTTAAAACCAACCCTCAACAATGCGGCTCCATTTGAAGATGTTAGACGCACCGAGAGGAAGTTTAGAGACTTTGAGGGCTTATGGATGGGAGGGTTTGGCCAAGAAATCAATATGCTTAAGGAATCTCTTAACCACTTTTATAACTGCACACTTTCTCTCTAAATGGTTTTATTTATTTTTATTAATTTCATTTTCTAACCTGTTAACTGTATGGGTTAGTGTAGATTCAAAGATTGTTGGAGGAAAATAGAGATGTTTCAAGGCACCAAGATGATGACTATTGCCAATAAAATTGAGCATGACCAAGCAGAGAAGTTTTTTAATTGATCCATCTATTTAATGGCCACCCTGATCAAACATTACATCAATAATTGTATGTTTCCCATCATGGTTGATTCCTGGAAATATAGTCCCCACTATTTCATAGATTATATTTGTCTCCACATTGCGCCAACAACTAATGGTGATTTTAGAGAACCCTAAATTTAATGCATTCCCTAAATTTAAAACTATCGTCATCGATGCTCCTCTTATTATTAATCTTCATATATAAAATGGAGTAGAAGATACACCATTTAGGAATGCACAAGTTTCTCTTCACAAGGTGTAAATAGTTAACCCATCTCAAGCTGCAGTTCTTTCTAAATTTCCGCAGACCTGCATGTGCATCACATTTTATTTAGGACACATTCTATTACGGGTAGAGTTCCATCAAAACCCCAAGTAGATGAATCACCGAGAGGATAAAATACCAACAATGTTGCTCAGAACACTATAAAGATGTATTAAATGGCCACACTAAACCACACATCAAAATAAAACAGTGTGTAGATGTATATTAAATGATCTATGAGAATTAGGTTTAGTTTGCGTTGTTAGAGAAATAATTGTTATTTTAATGAGGAAAAATAATAAAAAACTTTTCTAAAACAATGTGTACTTTTCAGACAATGTATACAATGTAAACAACATATCCTGGGAAAAAATATTAAATTACACACATTGAACACGATTGTGAGAAATGGATCTTAAATATAATGTCGAGATGATCGTTTGTATTTACATATCATGTCCGAAAAGAGATTTTTGATCAGTCTCTTTAGTTGCTCGAATAAATTCAAATCACGGGCCTCAAGCCGCCCAAGAATATGTGCAAAATTAAGAAGGAAATGGAAGGGAAAGGAAATCAGTCTCTAAGCAGCTTGCTCTTGTCCCTCAGAATAAATGCTATCTTCAAACTATAAGAACCCATAACATAAATCTCTCACGACAAGAAAGCTTTGGTTGATACCTTATTGCCAAGCAACCCACTTTTCTCTTGCATAATGGTCATTTCTCTCCTCTTTTTACTATAACTTGAGGGATCAAAGATAAAATATGCGAAACAAACACACTGTGAGGCTACAGTCACTTCTCTATTATTCAATGAATACTGATTACATTCCTAAATAGGAAAAGACTCTATTGAGTCGGTTACATGCAAAGCAAAGACAACTAGACTCTCAACTACGAACTGACTCTTAGAACTGACACTTGTCACTGGTGCTTACAACTGGCGCTTACTCCATTATTTCCAGGTCTCCCCCTTGATGGAGAATGGATTGACTTTTACACCTAACATCTCCCTAAATAGTTCAAACTTAATCTTTCCAAGAGGCTTAGTGAAAATATCAACGACATTTTCACTAGCATTACAATACATAAGAGTTATTTCATTTGACTGCAACTTTTCTCTAACAAAATGAAACTGAGCTTCAACATGCTTTGTCTTTGCGTGAAAAATCAGATTCTTCGCAATATTGATTGTACTTTGATTATCACATTTTATCATCATAGGTTCATGTCGTTCTTCTCCAACATCTTGAAGAAGTCTTCTTAACCAAACAACTTCACAAGTTGTTGCACACAAGGCTTTATATTCTTCTTCAGTAGAAGACAAAGATATAGTAGCCTGCTTTTTACTACTCCATGAAACAACCCCAGATCCAATGCCAAACACATATCCAGTGGTTGGTCTTCGATCATCCAAATTGCCAGCCAAATCAGAATCTGAGTAACCTGTCAACTCAATATCAAATGCATTAGTATATTTAATACCATAATCAAGTGTTCCTTTTAGATACCTGAGTATTTCTTTTGTTGCATTCCAATGGATTTCAGGAGGTTTTGCCATAAACTGACTTAACACACTCACATAATATGAAATATCAGGTCTGGTTGTGGTGAGATAATTCAAACTACCCACCATCTATCTATACACAGTTCCACTCACCTCCTTCGAAACATCATCACAAGAAAGTTTCACATTTTGTTGCATGGGGACAGTAGAAGACTTACACTGATCCATTTTAAATCTATTAAGTATTTCTCTGATATACTTACTCTGACAAACAAAAGTTTGGCCTGCATTTCTCCAAACTTCAAGACCTAGGCAGTAATGTAACTCACCAAGATCTTTCATTTCAAAAACTTTTGATAACTGCTCCTTGATTTCATCAATTAAATTCTATGCATTTCCTGTAATTATTAAATCATCAACATGTAATGAAATCAATACTATATACCCATGTTCATCAAATTTGGTATACAGATTTGGATCACTTTTTCTCCTCATAAAACCCAGTTGAAGAAAGAAAGAGTCTATCTTCTCATACCATGACCTAGGTCCTTGTTTTAGTCCATACAATGTTTTATTTAACTTACACACTAATTTTTCTTGCCCCTTTTCCACAAACCCTTTAGGTTGAGTAAGGTAAACCTCCTGATTTAACTCACCATTCAAAAATGCATATTTAACATCTAGTTGGTGTAGCTTCCAATGGTACTTTGTAGCTAAATCAATTAACATTCTGATAGTATTCAATTTAGCTACTGGTGCAAATGTTTCAGGATAATCAATACCTTATGTTTGTGAATACCCATTTACAACCAGTCTAACCTTATACTTATCTATACTACCATCTGATTTAAACTTGGGTTTGTATATCCATTTGCATCCAATGGGATTCTTATGTTTAGGCAATTCAGTCAATTCCCAAGTATTTTTTTTTCATTATAGATTCATATTCTTCCTCCATTGCATTTCACCATTCATCATGTTCATTAGCTTAATCAAAACTCATGGGTTCTATGACATTTGAAATGCTACTCATTAGGGCATAGTCTTTATACCTCTCAGGAAGTCGAATATGTCGTGAAGATCTTCTCAACTGATTATCTTCCTCCCCACTTTGTGAAGATTTGTCTTCACCTCTAGGTGAACTGTGACTACTTGAATTGTCCATATCATTGAGTCCTTCTTCTTCTTGTTGTTGTTGCTATCGCTACGGGGATGGATGTTGTTGAGTGGGCTTCTTCTTCTGCTGCTACTCTTCTTTAACTCCTTCATCAAGAAGTCTCTGCCATTCCTCATGACTGTTGTCATCATGATTTCCTGCTTCCTTCTCATGGAAAAGTACATCTCTACTTGCAAATACTTTGTGAGTAGTAGGATCAAACAGTTTGTATGCTTTAAATTCATAACAGTACCCAATAAAAATACATTTAATGGCTTTAGCATCCAATTTCTTCCTATTCTCTTTTGGAATATGAACAAAATCCTTACACCCAAATACTTTTAAATTGTGAACTTTAAGTTTGGAACTATATAAGGCCTCGAAAGGAGTAACATTATCAAGAAACCTTGTTGGACTTCTATTCTTTAAATAAACTGCAGTATTTATGGCTTCAGCCCAAAAGACATTCAAGAGGTTCTTATCTTTCATCATACTATGTGCACACTCTACCAGAGTTTTGTTTTTCCTTTCAACGGCTTCGTTCTGCTGTGCAGTGTGAGGTACTGTAAACTACTGTACTATTCCATGATCTTTGCAATATTTGTTGAATTCCCCTGATTTCTACTCTCCCCCTTGATCTGAACGGAGGATTTTGATGGATTTTCCTATTTGTTTTTCTACCATGGTTCTGAATTCCTTAAAGTACTTGAAAACACCACTTTTTCTTCTAAGGAAGTAAACCCATGTGTATCTCATGCAATCATCAATAAATAACATAAAGTAAAATGCACCTCCTAAATACCTAGTCTGCATAGGCCCACAAACATATGTATGCACAAGATCCAACACATCTCTCTTTTTCTTATCAGGATTAGAGGGGAATTCATCTATGTGCATATTTCCTAATGCACATCCATCACATGCAACATTATCATTCTTTAACATGGGAAGTCCTTCAACCATATTCTTTTTCTGTAATAACAATAAATTAGGATGATTGATGTGTCCATACCTTTGATGCCAATTAATCTTTGTTGGCATAGTTGCAGAAGTCAGTGTGTGATGTGCTTTTCTGGTAACATCAAGTTTGTATAGGCCTCCTTCTCTAACTCTCGATGCAACAGTTTGGAAGTGGTCTAACAGATCCTACACTATGCAATAATTCTTGAAGAATTCAACCTTCAAGTTATGATCTGTAATGGTGGACACAGAGATCAAATTTTCCTTTATCCCTAGCACATACACCACATTCTGAATGTGATGAACAATACCATTCAACAATGTCACAGGAATGTCTCCATATCCCTTGATCGGATGAGTGCGATCATCACCAAGATATATGTTGGCGCCATTCTGTGTTTCTTTAAAATTATCATACCAGTTCTTATTACAAGTCATATGTACTGATGCTCTGGAATCCACAAACCATGCATTCGAATCATTCGTTTTAGCAGATAAAGCAGTGTTAGACACAAACAACCTAAGATCTCATGATTCAAAATTTGGGGGTTCATCAATATCATCACTAGCAATAAATAATATGAGATCATGATTTGATGATTTTTCTACATAATGACTTGAATGTGTTTTAGGTTTATTCCTAGCCTCATCGCTCTTCTTCTTATGACAATCTTTAACAATATGTCCAGGTCGACCACAATAAAAACAACTCTTTGACTCATTCCTGTCAGATTTCATACCTTGATTTGGAGACTGTCTTCTCTGCGATGAACTATTTCTCTTCCATGAACCGCCTCTCTGTCATGAACTGCCTCATTTGCCTCTTTCTCTTGATCTCCCTCTCGCAGATCTCTTATTTGACCACAATACCAAATCTTTATTATGAGGCTTTAAATTCCCGTGCCTCTCTTCCTCTTGCAACAAAATACATGTCATTTCTTCAAACGTAGCAGGTTTCTCCCTTGCTACGAGACCTGTTATGAACATATGATAATCTTCTAGCATACCATTTAAGGTAATAGTGACTAGGTCAGTGTTGGAAACAGTTTCCCCTATATTTACTAGCTTTTCTTTCACCTCTTTAATACGACCCAAAAATGAACTAATAGATTCATTTCCATCCATCTTAATGCCTAGCAATTTAGTTTTCAGAAACAAAATGTGATTTGTGTTGCTAGTTTCATACAATGCTTTAAGCACTGTCCATGTTGCAGCATAAGTTGTAGCGTCTCTAATATGTGGAATTATGCTATCTTTAAATGACATGCACAACAATACCTTTTCCTTTTTTTCGTGCTTCTCCGAATCTTGGATCTATGTTGTTGTCGCACCTGCATCCGCATAAAGTTTCAGTTCAGTTCGCTTCGCAATGTTCCATATACCATAGCCCTCCATCAGTGTCTGCATCTTGAATTTTTAGTTAATGAAGTTTGACCCATCTAACTTGTTGGCTTCATTGAGGTAGGTCTCTGCCAGCAAATTCATCATTGCTGCAAGATATTCTCAGCAAGTGAAACACCAAGGATATGCAACTTTCCGGTGAGTTTTCTCTTGTGCTCTGCAGTCTGTTTCTCTTCCCTCGGATCCACTGATCCAAATCTACCTCTGTTCCCATCTTAAATCATGCATGCATCCACCTTTAAATCATTACGATACCTCACATGCATATATCAACCTTTAAATCATGCATGCACCTTAATATCCAAAATATCCACTTTTTTAAGTTTATACTTCAAAAATAAAACCCACTTTGAGTAAAAAATTCACTTTTAATAAACTTTAGGAAAACCACTTTGAATAAAAAAAAAATCCACTTTTAATAAAAAAAACTTAAGTGAGCACCTTCACGATTTTCTTACACCTTAAGTGAGCTACTTCATTCAATACTCCAAACCTCACTGACTAAGAATAAAGGTTTTTTTTTTTCAAACTCCACGCATGCAAACTAATATGTGAATTTTACTCACACTTCAAAACTCCACTCATGCATGCAAACTACCTCCATGCTCACGCATGCAAATCCGGAATTAAACTCACGTAGCAAAGTTTCTCACTTACACTCGAGTGGGGATTCACGGATCCTCTTTCCACAAGTCCACGCGACCTCCTCTAATCCTCGTGGCCCTCACGATTTGCCTTAAAACTCATGTTATACCTCATGTAAATCGAAACTTCTCACACTATAAACTTATAAATTTACTCTGCACCTCACGCTTGTATTAGACTGTGGAAAGCTCATGCATGTCCTCACCTTACGCTATTGTATATTGTTGGGAGTCTAAACCTCCTGAGTAACTTGGTTGTGGAAATATTCAAATATGTCCACACTGTAATTTCAGCCTAACTGTGGAAATCTTAGTATTTCATATGTGCGGAAAGGACCAGTACTATGCCGCCGCACCCTACCAGAGGAGGGACCTGCAGACCTCCATAAATTTACGCACCTCTCCCCCTAGCTCTGATACCAAGATAAAATATGGGAAAAAAACACACGGTGAGGATACGCTCACTTCTCTATTATTCAATGAAGATTGACTACATTCTTAAATAGGAAAAGACTCTAGTGAGTTGGTTACATGCAAAGCAAAGACAACTAGACTCTCAACTATGAACTGACTCTTAGAAATGACACTTGTAACTGGCGCTTACAACTTCTGCTTACTCCATTATTTCCAAGTATCAACTGTCTTTTCATTTATACACTAGTCTATGTTTGCATGTATTATGTATTTCGAAGCTGCAAACTCATGTAACATCTCTTTCCTTTCAATGTTCGATTATCTACTATATTGCGGTTTCTCACAACTTAGATGTTTGTGTTTTATATATGTTTTCTAGAATGAGGATGATCAATGAGTGTTGAGATGGTAGAAAATAACATGGAACATTGATGACCACATATTTATTCAAGAGTTCCCCACCTGGCCAGGGATCATACTATGCTTGGGTGGATGATTGTGTCTCTAAATTTCCCCTCTCTCCCCTCGATCAGTCACGTCCTCTGTGGGAATTCCACATTGTAAATTATAAAACAAGAAAGGTCGTGGATACAATGGTTATTAAGCCACATCGTGCCCTCGTAGACGGGATTTCTTTCATGTCCACATTTTTTTCTCTCGTCACTAGAGTCTAAAATCCTTAACACAACCATAGGGTGTTTATAAATGAAATAGGCCTATCAGCGTCAATCAACCACAATTATGTGGTTGTGCTAATAATATATACATTATTAAATGGTGTTTATAAATGAAATATGCCTATCGGCGTCAATCAACCACAATTATGTGGTTGTGCTAATAATATATACATTATTAAATGCTTTGTTATAGTGTATATACTTATGCCAAAAGCGTTCTTTTAAGGGAAAGGCATCTTGCAATTAAACATTGACACATAAACACTTACACATATAGTGAAAGCCGTTCTCATAATCTTTGTCATGTTCTGTGTCATATTCATCATTCCTACGACATATGATTCTTTATCTACTATTAAAATTCAACGTTCGACGGTGAATTCACAGCATGATGACACAACGAGAAATATTATTCTGATCAATGTCCTCCAACGTGTAATGTAGAGTTTTTTTTCCAGTTCTCTAGAGATCCCCTCCAGATTTAGAATCTCCAATTGTGGAATTATTAATCGTTGCAATATTATTTCCTCATGTGCTCACCCAATTGCCTATTTCCATTGGAACGAGAAGATTTACAACATGCTCTCTTCTAGTTTTGGGGAAGTTCTATTGATTATAAATTTAGGTCTCAGAAATATTCTTATAGTGGTCTCCATATCTCAGAGCCTTGGACATCCATGGCAGTGTTAGGAAGTAGAAGAAAAACATAGCATAAAAAAACAATATCAAACATCCATTAAACCAAGAACAACAATCCCACAATTTGACACAATGATTTATGTGGAAACCCAATGAGGGAAAAAAACACGGGCAATGATTATCGATATTCTTATTATTCAAGGGAGAATTATAATAGCTTTCATAGGCATACAATCATCCTCTCCTCACACACACTCTGATCTCTACACAGTTTTCTCTCACACTCTTCACACATTAAACTCACACCTCTATGGGTATTCTCGTATCTATAACACATATCACTCAGTTACACAGACTAATCATGACTAAATAACATAATTACATGGAAAATTCATGAATAGATTGCATGCCTACGTATTAACATAGCTGCATGCATATGCATGTGACCGCATGAGGAAATTAGTTGGCATGTTTCCAACAATCTCCACCTTGACAACAATTTACATGATATATCATGCCTTGACGTATTTCATCACCTTTTCTGCAAGACAAAAGAAGCCAAACACCATCCTAGCTTCTCTAACAAAACCAGTTTCGTAAACATGTCTGTAGAATTCACTTTTGTATGGAATTTTTCCAAATACACTCCACCTTCATCAACAAGTTGTCTTACAAAATGGTACTTAATAGAAATATGATTCGTCTTAGTGTGATAAGATGGATTTCTAGCAAAATGAATAGTACTTTGACTATCGCAAAATACTTTCACCTTGTTGTGCACCCTTCCAAACTCACCCAATAAACTCTGTAACCAAATTGCCTCATTGCATGCATGTGAAGCAACCATATACTCTTCCTATGTAGTGGATAAAGAGACTACATTTTGAAGCTTTGACATCTAGCTAGCAGGTCCTCCTACAAGAGTAAAGACATATCCTGAAGTGGATCTCCTTTTATTCAAGTCACCTACAAAATATGAATCTACATAACCACAAATTGAATCTCTGGAACCATCATAGGTGATAGAATAACTATTTATGCCTCTAAGATATCGAAGAACCCATTTCATTTCTTCCCAATGCTCTTTTCCTGGATTTTCCATGTATCGACTGAAAACACCAATTGCATGTGAAATATCAGGTCTAGTACTCACCATCGCATACATCAAACTTCCGACTGCATTAGCATATGTTACACGAGACATAAAAAAAATTTATTCATCATTACTAGGACACAAACCTAAAGAAAGATTGAAATGGGAATCCAAAGGGATATGTACAAGTTTCACATTATTCATAATGAATCTCATAAGTATTTTCTCCACATACTTCTATTGTGATAACCACAACTTACCATTTTTCTTGTTTTTGTGTATTTCCATGTGTAAGATTTGTTTTGTTGCTCCTATATCCTTCATATCAAACACCCTATCCAACTGAGCCTTCAACCTGTTGATTTTGACCATGCTTCTTATTGTCACAATAATATCGTCAACATATAACACCAAAATAATGAACATGCCATTTTCCAACTTTTTAAATTAAATACAATAATCATATTCACTTCTTGTACAGTTTAGGCTCACCATGAAGGAATCAAACTTCTTGTACCATTTCTTGGGAGACTGTATTAGGCCATAAAGTGACTTCTTGAGTTTGCAAACAAACCTCTTATTGTTATCCTGAACAAATGATTTGTTGTTCCATAAATATATCCTCATCTAAATCTCCATGTAGAAATGTTTTTTTAACATCTAGCTGCTCTAACTCAATATCAAGTAAAGCAACTAGTGATAACACAACATGAACTTAAACAATCTTCACATAAGGTTAAAATATCTTATGAAAATCAATACCTTCCTTTTGAGAATACCCTTTTTCTACCAGTCTTTCTTTATACGTCTCGGCTTTATCATCAACACCCTTTTTCAATTTGTAGACCAACTTGTAGTCGACAAACTTCCTATCCTTTGGAAGTTCTACCAGGTCCCATGTTTTATTCCTCTCTAGGGAATCCATTTCTTCTTTTATAGATTTCTTCCATTGAGCACTTACTGATACCTTAATTGCTTCTTGAAAACAACTAGGGTCTCCATGAATAGAAACCAAAGCCACAGATGAAACATAATCGTCATACCTTGTAGGATTCTTGACCTGTGAAGATCTCCTTAGAGATAGTTGAGGCATATCCTCAGTTTCCTGGATAGTTTCTTCATATTCATCTTCTTCTTCTGGAACTTCTTCATGATCCTTCCTTTCTGAAGACGGTTGAGTTTCCAATAGAATTTGTTGAACTTTCGATACTTGTTCTTGTTTCACTTCAACATCTACTGATTATGATTTTAAGAGTGAGGATTCATTAAATACTACATCTCTACTAGTGATGAGTTTGTGGGAATTAGTATCCCACAATATGTACCCAATAACTCCACCATCATAACCAACAAAGACATATTTCTTTGATCTAGGATATAACTTAGAACGTTGATCTTTAGAAATAAGAGCATAAGCATCAAAACAAAATATTCTCATATTTGAAAAATCACACGAATGACATGTCCATACCTCTTTTGGAATCTTATAGTTTATTGTATTTGATGGTGACCGATTTATCAGATAGCATGATGTAATAAATGCTTCTTCCCACAGTTCTTGTTGCATCTTGGTATTACTAATCATGCTCCTTGCTCTCTCTAAAAGAGTCTTATTCATGACTTCAGCATCACCATTCTGTTGAGGAATATAAATCGTGGTCTTATGTCTTGCGATCCCAACTTCCTTGCAATAGCTATCGAATTCCATAGATGTGAACTCACCTCCATTATTTTTCCTTAAACACTCAATTGACCTTCTAGTTCTGTTTTCAACCAAAGCTATGAATTGCTTAAAAGTATTAAATACATCAGCTTTTATTTTAAGTAAATAGACCCAAACCTTCCTAGAGTAATCATCTATAAATATCACAAAATATGATGATCGTCCAAGAGAAATTGTAGGGGATGGTCACCAAACATCTGAATGAACGTAATCAAGGATACCATTGCTTATATCCCTTCTTGCTTTAAAAATTTGTCTACACTATTTTCAAAAAACAAAATACATGAAGAAATTCAAATTCAAAAACTTCAAACTTGGAAGTGACTTACGATCAACCAGTACCTTAAGCCCTTTCTTTCTCATATGACCCAAACGTTGATGCCATAAATGAACAGAGTCAATTGCATACTCATATGCTACAACTTCTTGATTTACTTATGTCCTTCCTTCAAGATGATAAAGGTTCTTGATCCTCTTTTCCTTCATGACTACTAATATGCTTTTGGACACCTTCAATAATCCACCTTGAGTTGTACACCTGTAACCAACAGAATATAGAACCCCCAAAGATATCAAGTTATTTCTTAGTTTGGGTACATTCCTTACATCTGTTAATGTTCTTGCAGAACCATCATGCATTTCAATCCGGAATCTAACAACTCCAACAATTTTACAAGAAAAATCATTTCCCATAACAACAACACCATCATCAATATATTGGTAAGTTGAGAATCAATTTCTATGAAGACACATGTGGCTGGATACACCAGAATATAACAGTTAATGCTAATGTTGATGTGAAACATCAAAAGTAGACAAGACCTCATCAACCATACCTGAACTGGAACCTGAACTAGTTGCAGCTACATTAGATTCCTTTGGTTCTTTTGTGGATTCCTCCTTGGATGCATTCTGTCTTTTCCAAAAATCATTCTTGAGATGCCTAGATTTTCCACAAAACCAACATTTCTTCTTACTCTTCTTTCCTTCTGACTTAAACCCTGATGTACCCCTCTAATTTTTCCTTCTTTCTGTAAATCGACCTCTGACCACCATTTCTTCTTCTATTGAGGTTTCTTTACTGTATTTTTTTCTCATATCCTCAAACAACAAAGCTCTCACAACAATGTCATAATCAATGTCATATGGTGTGTTAAACCACACAGTTGTGACCAAATGATCCTAATACTTAGGCAATGAACACAATAGTGTAACTGCCTTGTCCTCATCTTCAAACTTTACTTCCATACTAGTTACTTGAGAAATCAGAGTATTGAAAATATTCAAGTGATCAACAATTTTCGTACCTTATTTCATCCGCAAGCTGTACAACTGCCTCTTCAAGAAGATTTTGTTTGAAAATTTCTTTGTCATATATAGAATCTCCAGTTTGGTCCAAAAACCTGTTATTTTCTTCTCTTCGACGATGTTAAACAACACCTCATCTTTCGGACATAGAGGAATAGTATTGAGGGCTCTTGCATCCAGATCCTCTCAGTCCTCATCTATCATGCTTTCTAGTTTTTTTGACATTCGAGCGAAGGCCTTTTGCAATACTTGTTGCACAAGAAGATCTAACATCTTGAGCTTCCATAGTGCAAAGCTATTGTTACCACTAAAATTTTTACCTCAAACTTGGAACTCTGCACTTTTTCCATTAACAAAAAATTGCAAAAACCATCGCTTATAAAACTGAACCTTTTTAAATGTGGAAGAATAATTGTATAAACCTCAAAAAAGTTCAATAAAAATATTTTTCTAAGAAACAATATTTTATACCTAAAAGAACCTTTTTACAAACCTCACTTTTTATAAAAGATTTCACTTTTTAAAAAATCCACTCACTATTTTAATAATGGTTCGAACTTACACTCCACCTCACCCACTTGTTTCATTAAAAAACATTAAATCTCATGACCATATGACAAGAAACCCTTCATACCATCGAAATTTTTCTTTAATTTTTGGATCGTTGCACCTTTTATGAGGGTAGCCTGGGACGATTAGGAATTATCACACCTTATTAAACTATGGCCTACAACGATGTCACACTTTGCATTATGTAGTGCCTGCAATGATATCGCACTGTGTTATGTAGTGCCCATGTTGATGTCGCACTCTGCACTATGTAGTGTCCATGTTGATGTCGCACTCTGCATTATGAAGTGTCCAGAACGTTGGATAAATTTTGATAATTTTGAAAGTGTTTTTATGATCGTTATACTTTTTCATAGGGACAACCTGCGACAGTGTAATAAAACCCGTCTTAGTCTGATCCACTTTACTTGGCCTGGTTCGGATCAGCTTGGTTATCCTACTCTTCGATCCAGTGACCAAATTCTCTTCTCCTTCAACTCTAAGCTCTGATACTACTTGTTAGGAAACCAAAGAAAATAATAGCATAAACAAGAAAGATCAAACACGCATTAAACCAAGCACAACAATCCCACAATTTGACACAATGATTTATGTGGAAACCCAATGAGGGAAAAAACCACAGGAAATGATTATCGGTATTATTTTTAATCATGGGAGAATTACAATAGTCTTCATAGGCATACAATCATCATCTCCTCACACACACTCTACTCTCTACACAACTTTCTCTCACACTCTTCACACATTGCACTCACACCTCTATGGGTATGATTGTATATATAGCATCTATCACTCTGTTACACAGACTGATCATGATTAGATCACATAGTTATACGAACAATTCATAAATAGATTGCATGCATACGCATTAACATAGTTGTATGCATGTGCATGTGACCGCATGAAAAAATCATTGACATGCTTCCAACAAGTAGCTACTAAACATTATATGAGGAAGCTTCATGTTTAAACCTTGTAGATAATCTAACCTTTGCTCTAAACATATATAGGTATTCATATACAATGTTTATACAAATTCATGAGAGTAATCTCTTTCAATAACATTCAAAGATGGAAAAAAACCCAACTATAAGGAAGGAATTTAAGTCCTCAATGGTTCGATTATACAAGAAAGATAGACGACAAATGACGTTATATAATAATTTTTAAAAACTAAATTAATTTTTTTTAAATATATGGCATTCTATAGTTAGTTTGAAAGACTAAATGTCAAGTATTCGTATTTTCACATAATAAAAAACCTTAAACCATAATTAGAATATTTACGTAGATAATTAATATTTATAACTTGAACTATTAAAATGTGTACATTGTTGTTCTAGAGTAGCTTAAAGTTAAAATATTGATGAGATGGAAATATATTTAATTAGATTATAACATTAACTAAAGAACTAAAAAATAGATAATATTAACCTTATAATTATTAAATATTGTTATTATAATATAATATTTACTTAGATAATTAATATTTATAACTTAAACTATTAAAATATGGACATTGTTATTGTAGAGTAAGTTAAAGTTAAAATATTGATAAGATGAAAATATATTTAATTAGATTATATTATTAACAAAATAAATGTAAAAATAGATAATATTATAATTATTAAATATATATATATATATATATATATATTTCATGAAAAATGGCTGTCATACCAAATTGTATATACATCATATTTTGACAAAAAATAACTCGAGTAGAGAGCTTTAGTATCACAATTATGAAGGTTTGTAGCCAATGGACATAGCAAGTGTCGTAGCAAGTTCTTTTCAACAAATCAATTGCATTTTACACAAATGATTTGTTATGATATGATAGTTGAATCCAAAAAAACAAGAGAGTTCAAATTGGTTGTATGATGTCATCAATGAAAGGCCTATGTTAGTATTCATAGACCTCCTCTCTCGCTAATTTTGTGATATGCCAGCTTCCAAAAAGGAGTTAAAGTCCATCTTTTGATAAAGAGTCTGCTAGTTGGTTGTGTTCCCTATATACATGAGAGATAGTGTAAGTTTCAAATGAGTTTATAAATTTGTATATTTCCTTCCATATTGGAAATAAATAAAAAATATCACAAATTTGAGTTTTCTGAGACAAGTTCATAGCATTCATAAAGTCACCAAAAAGTTGAATAGAATGAATCTCTTTTTCCGCTGCAAATTGTAATAGGATCTTTAGGGACATAAGCTTTGCAAAGTTCTTTGTTCCCACTTCCAATCCCATCTTGATTTTGAAGTAATGTGTATCAGATAAATACAGAACTGCTCCCCCTCCAATAATTTTGTCGGTCATTATGTGAAGCACCATCAAAGAAGGCCCATTCATAGGTGCAATTAGTAGATTTGGGAGATATAATTTGGATAGAGGGAGAGTCTTTTTCCTATGGAAAGTGAGACAGGATCGAGAGACCTCGAGCAATGATGCATTCTAGAAGAGAAGGTCGATCCTGAAAAATAGCTTTGTTACTAGCTAACCAAATGCCCAAGCATATTATAAGGGGAAGAGATTTTATCTTTATGTGTGTTTGATCATGGCGCCAGGCACGCCAAGCCAACTCCACATTGGGCCTATCCCAGAAGAAAAACTAACTGAGTCATACGACAGTTTCCTCCCATACCCTTTGGGTAAAACGACAATTTATGAAGAGGCACATGCAAGATTTATTTTCCCCTTTGCAAAGTGGGCACCAACCAGGGCCTGCAATTATTCGCTTCCTCATATTGTCCCATGTTGGTATTTTGTTATATATAGCACACCACATAATTATCTTAGATTTTTGTGGGAAGTTTAACTTCCATAGTCCTCTCCACCACCAACTTTGATCCCTGTGCATAATTTGGACATTTAAAGCAATAATGTATTAAATATTGTTATTATAATTATGTAGCATTAAAATGTATGTTATTATTAATTTAGAATTATACAATTAACAAAATTATACTAAAAAACATTCATAATTATGTTGAAGACAATTTTTAATTTGATGGACTTTCTAAAAAAATTTAAGCTTGTTGGTATTTAATGAAAATATGCCACCTTGGTTCACTCCACTTTTTTTAATTAGGCTAGCTCGTCATCTATCCTCTGAGGAGAACTTCATCGAGTTAACATTGTGGGATGTTGATATGTCCATAAGAGAAGGGCTTATGGATGTTGTGTCAGATCCAAATTATATGATCGTCGATTAAAATGTGTCTCTCAAACATGAATCTCTTGGGCCACATTCTATTAGAAATAGGTCATTTCCATAGCTTTATCAATATCACAGTTACGACCAATTCCTTTTATGACCCATTCCCTTATGAGATCACTAATGTCATAGGCCTATGTTTGTTCAACATATCCAACAATATCTTTATTGGGTATTTCCCATCTAACTTCTCTATATTAAAGTACTTGGATATCTTTGATGCCTAAATCAACAACTTCACATGGCCATTGCCAATGGACATGAATGAGTTGATGATTCTCAAGCATATCACCTTGGAGGGAACTACTTTTTTTATGTCATTCCTATTAGGTATGGTGGTTGGACTAGCGTGGGGTATGTTGTAGTTGTTAGAATATGATGGATGTGCTCATTTTACCATAGACAATATCACTATTGTCACCCAACCATAGGCTGAAGCCACCCTCCGAGCACCTTAACATTGACAGAGAATCACTCTGGAAGAAAAGCCTAGGCTAGATAGAAAAACAAAGGGTAGTGCACCTTTCTCGAAGGATAGCGCACCAAACAAGAGCTGATCAGTTAGTCCAAACCATAACCAAGAGACAGTCCAAGCCAAAACGTAATCTGCTAGCTGCAGCAGCTGAAATGACAGCTTCTCCTCCAAACTTGCACACAAACTGGGTAACTGCAGTGCGCACAAGTGAGCTTTGCAGTTATGAGAATTCCTACCAGAATGAAGATTGGCCTTCTGTATTTATACTAATTCTGGCTAATTGCCTGGGCTGAATTCTCATTTTGGGTGCCTATTTACTTAGTATATAATATTTATTCTGGCCAACTTCTTCTCTTGGAGGCTAATAACCCAATACAAATTATCCTCTTGAGCCGACTTGTCTTCTAGAGTTATTAGGCAACTCATTAGGGTTTCTTCTTGCTTCCCAGAATATTCTATTCTCATTAGGTTTACATGTGGAGGTAAATACCTCCCGCAGCTACCATAATATTAACACTCCCTCCTAGCTAGGGAGGTATTACAAGTAATGGTCTTGAGCACAAACATACCATTCACCCAGTAGCATCAACATAGTTTTATAGACTATCTCATGACTAGATCATGAGCACCATCATCACCATCAATGTCATCAACTGCATCATCTCTAGAAACCATACTCCATCTGAGTAATTAGACATGATGTTGGATAAGTCACTCATTCCACAGAGTGACACATGAGCCATTCTTCTAATCTGAACATATTCCCTAGAAGAATAAATGTCTTGAACCATTTTCCATCTGGAAAATCTCTATCCATTGATCATCCATATAGCTGATAATCATTTCCAACACTGCTGATAGTCTTCAAGGAAATCAGAACAATATCATGCAATAGAACACAACTGTGTCTATCTATAGTAGTACACAACTACAATCCAATGGTACACTACCACACCAAGTAGCACACAGGTACTTGATCAGTGATGTATAGTCACAAATAGTAAAACACATCCACCATAGTAGTATACATCTTTTGTCTAGAGACATAGAGTCTTCATAAAAAACATCTGATATCAACCTGCACATAAACAATGTTATGATATAAACTGAATCATCTGGGCCATTCTTCCACTCACATCTGTGAGATCTGGAAGATCATATTCCCTCATAAAGTCAAACATCAATGATGAGCTATCTGGGCTATTCTTCTCAAGCAAGGAAGAACAATTGTCCTGATTTCTGAGCCTGGACCATTCCCCAACCTGGGCCATTCCTTTGGCACTAAACAAAGTGCAACTTGGAGAGAATGAATCTGCCCTAAGGAAATGACTGTCCTGCACCAACCTCCAAAATGAACCATTCTTTGAATCTTCTCACAACTGTGATCCTCAAAAGAATGACTATCCAGCGAGGTGGACCAGTATTCTTGATTAACCATCAAGAAGAGAGACTGTCCTAGGCCATTCCCCATGTTAACCACAATGGGAAATCGTTGTCTATGGTACATCAGTAATCCATCGAACCATTTTCATTACAAAAATGACTGTTCGATCTGGACCATTTTCCAAACTGGAAAATGCATGTCCATCAGAAATCTCAAACCACTTTCTGAACTTGAAAGAAACTACTCATCCTGGACCATTTTTCGAACTAAAAAATGACTATCCATAAATCAATAACACATTAGTGCTCCCTCCCAACCTAGGAGTCATCTCTTCCTTTTTCAATAAGGAAGTCATCTCCATGAGCTCCATCTTGAGTACAAAAACTCTTTCATCTTGGATAGAGGCTTTACCAAAATGTCTGCTTATCTGCTCATCTGTGGAGATATATATTTGAGAACCACTTTCTCTTTTCTAGAGAATGTAATGCTTGATCTTAAATGTACTTCGGTCTTTCTAGAACACTGGTCTTCTCTGATGTCTTCATATAGATATGATCAATAAAGTATATCATTGTTGGATTCCTCTTGGTTTCCTGCTAGCTCATAACACTGTGGCAAGGGTCATACTGGAACATATCCAAGTGGTACTTCTTCTACCATCATGAGAGTTTGTCATGGATTAGTTATCCATCATTCCGAGCTTCCGAGTAACCATTCTAATACAATATCTCTGATATAGAAAGTCTTCACCATGCTTATGTTGTGCATTGGAGGTTCTTCACCAAGTTATATTCTTCCATCAGCATACAGGGGTGTCTTTCTAGTATACGTCAAAGCCTTGAGGTTGCTCTACATGTAAACTCCAACCCATGGATATTGCGAACGATATACTGGCTCATGTAGAGGTATGTATGGTTTACTTGCAACAAACAATCATCATAGTCTTCTCCCTCCATCTGGGAGAATTTCTAGTTATGGATCTCACAATGCTTGCATTCATAAGTCTTCCATACATTGTTCTTCATCAAACTTTTCATTTCCTCTGCTTAATTTCATTTTGTTGAGTTCATATCAGGCTGATAGTCTTGTGATTCTTGATACAATGAATGGTTGTTATGTCTTTTCTTTCTTTCTTGGAATCTTCATGTTCTTCCCCGTGTTTTGCTTTAGCTTCTTGGATCTATGGAGTTTCTTATAGATTCCATGCCCTAAACATTTCACTTCTTTATTTCATCATATAATCATAGATGTGGATGGACAACCAGGGATACTTTTAGGCTTCTTTTCAAAGAAGGCTTCTTCTAAAGTCAAACTGAACACATACTTCTTTTCATGGCTTCTACCATGGATATATATTTCATCATCTTCAATGGATGATAGGATTATCTCCCTCCTAATACTTGCTTCATGTATGAGTGCATGCTTTTATTTTGGAAGTATATAATCGACTCCTTCAATCTAACATAATCCATGCTTTCGTCTGCATCCTTATTGCCTTCTTGTAAAGTGTCATAAGTCTTACTCTAATTTCCTCTTGATTGATGATTTATGCTTAGCTGTTACTTTTGTAATAACTTCCACATGAATTGGTACTAAGGTGTGTTGATGTACTTCATCCTTTCATGTGTATTGTCTTGTCTTGTAGTCATAGTGATAGCAATCTTATTGTTCTTATCTTGGAACATATTATCTTCTAGAAAATAGATATGCAATATATGTACATAAAACATGGTATATACAAGAACTATGAAGAGTATTGTTACCTTGTCTAAGAAGAAGAAGTATTTTTCATCCTGCTTAGTCTTCTTGGTAGGTTCCTTTTTTTCGGCAACTGATGCTTCATGTGTCTTCTTCCTTTTCTTTATCTCGGGACAATGATTCTCGTAGTGACCGTATTTGCAATAGTTGAAGCATTGTATTTCTGACATATCTTTCTCTTGATTTGGCTTCTTCCTTGAGCCAAAATTCCTTTTCTTCCTGAAATTCTTGAATCTTGTTGTGAAGGATTGATCATCTTATTTCTTTTGAGGTTTCTCTTTTTCACTAATCCTTGTTTCTTCTTGTGCATAGAAAGTCCAAAGTTGTTCAAATGTAGGATACTCCTTCTTTGTGTTCATGCTTGTGGCAAATGCATCCCATGTCTTGAGAAGACCATTGAGTACTATATTTACCAGTTCCTTCTTTGAGATGATCTCTTCAATATATTGTAGTTGATATATTAACTAAGAGATCCTCACAAAGTATGATGTTATGTTGTTGTCATCATTCATCTTCATGTCATAGAGCTCATTCTTCAGACTCATTACTTGTTCAATGTTTCTGACTGAGAAGAGGTTTGGTAGGGCATCGTACATCTTCTTCAATGAGTCAAGATGGGAGATGTAGGGTATCAAAATGTATTTTATAGATTCAACTATGATACTCATGTCATTGATATCACTGTCTTTGAGCTTCTCCATAACTGCAACATTTTGTGGATCCTTCTCTTTTCCTTCTTCAAAATCTGGTTCCACGATCTTTCCTTTCACGATATCCAACACTTTATTCTTGGCAAGGATGAGGTCAATAGTTGTCTTCCATGCTCTGAAGTTAGAAGCTCCATCTAACTTGTTTTTTGACTTCATAGAGTAAGTCATGGCTACTTTGATTTGGTCAACCCTAGATTTTGACCAAAAACTCAAAATTGACGTCTTGGTTTGCTAAGAGTACCAAGAGATGCACTAGGCTAGGGAACACTAGTATATATAGAAATTAGGTCAATCCATTCACTTAAGGTCCCTCAATCAGAGGGTTAGGGTTTCTACAACTGCACCTGCTAGTAACCCTAGCGGTAGTGCTTTTGGTGACTTCTCCTACTAGAAACCCTAGCAGCAGTTCTTCAACGAGCTTAATATCCTTATGGATATGCTCCCTTCCAGTGGTTAGACTAAATGAAGGAGGTGTGGGCCAATAAACTGTTAGAATATGATAGATATTCTCATTTTACCATAAACAATATCACTATTTTCACCCAACCATAGGCCGAAGCCACCCTCCGATCACCTTAACCTTGACAGAGAATCACTCCAGAAGCAAACCTTAGGCTAGATAGCCAAACAAAGGGTAGTGCACCTTTCTCCAAGGATAGCACACCAAACAAGAGCTAATCAGATAGTCCAAACCATAACCAATATATAGTCCAAGCCAAAACGTAATCTGCTAGCTGCAGCAGTTGCACCGAAATCTTCTCCTCCAAACTTGCACACAAGTTGGCTAACTGCAGTGCAGACAAGTGAGCTCTGTAGTTCTAAGAATGCCTGCCAGAATGAAGATTGGCCTCATGTATTTATACTAATTTTGGCTAACTACATGGGACAACTTCTCATTCTGGGTGCCTATTTACTTAGTATATAATATTTCTTCTGGCCGACTTCTTCTCTTGGAGGCTAATAACCTAATACAAATTATCCTCTTGAGCCGACTTGTCTTCTAGGTTTATTAGCCAACTCATTAGGGTTTCTTCTTGCTTCCCGGAATATTCTATTCTCATTAGGTTTACATGTGGAGGTAAATACCTCCCGCAGCTACCATAATATCAACAATAGTCTCTAGAAATGAACTCAGAGGAAAGGTTCCAAGAAAATTGGGAAATCAACGTCAACTTCAAGATATTTATATGGGATATTACACTGAATTTAATGGTGGAATACCTCCTCAAGTGGGGAACTTTACAAATCTTATTCATATGGATATGTTAGAGTATGGGTTATTTGGTCCCATTCCTTTAAATATTGGTAATCTGGTGAATCTAGATACACTTTTTCTGCAAGCGAATAGCCTCCTTGGACCAATTCCTCTAGAGCTGGGGAACCTCGAGACCTTGAAATCCTTAGACCTTTCAGTTTTCACAATTGATCGGGTCATCCTCAAAAGGTAGAGAATGTTGGAGTATTTTTTGAATTGGATCTTACCTGAAATCCAAGAGAATAATTTCACTTAATACCTGCCCTTCCCAACTCCTTTGCATTGTGTGTTTTGATTGGAATTTATCCCTCGATTGGATGAATGAACCAAAATAAAATATCACATTTCGTGGATGGTAAATGGGGTAAATTTTAAGTCCCAATTATGGGGCCTCTCCCAGGGGGAATCAAGAGAGACAAACCTGTTACCAACAATAATAATGAAAAATCACGTATGGCTCTAGACCAATCAAGCTAATCCTCGAGGCTTCAATTTTTTTATCCTATTACACTTTCTCCTTAAATTTATATACAATATTATTTTTAATGGTATGAATATTTTAAAAAGTTACTTATTTTATATTTTCCAATAATTTAACTAAGACTTAACATTTTTATGTCAATTCCTCTTAACTGGTAATTTGTTTTAAGTGAAGGAAGAAATTTTAAGAATCCTCGTCTTTCATGTTAGTTATAGCAATATTGTCATACTTTCCAATATGATAGCATTAAATGCCTACATAATCATTCTATGTCTTTTGTCCATCAAAGTCTCCCTACTACTTTGGGTAGAAATAGGGGGGATGTTGTGAGGGATATTGTAGCATCCCCGACCACCCAAGTTGGGCCATGCTACTCCAGATAACGCTCTGATACCAATTTGTAACGTTCCCAACCACCAACAGGTTGGGCATCATCACTGAGTAAACATATTTTGTGGAAATATTTGCATATAAACTTAACAACAATAAATAGAGATAACATGAAAACATACATGAAACGAAACACATGATAATATTACAAGAATCACAGACATGCACTAAAATACATCATTTAACCATTAAGTACATAAAATATACTTATCTCTTAATTGAAGTACACCAACTATGTGTATACCTTCCACGAGCCTCCCAGCCTTAGACCATGCTACTCATCACTCTCAGCAGTGGGTCACCGCTAAGCTGGGACTAAACTCCACTGAGAAAGGGATTTCTAAGCAAGGCAAGGACAATAGAATGTTGCACAGTACAACAGAAAGGATTTCCTCCAAGGATCCACTTACGCCCACAAGTCATAGACTCTCATTTCCCATATGCCTGTCCCACCCTAGGAGAGTACACCTTCATTGTCACACAGTCCATCGGCTGCTACACCTCCCTTTCCAAGGCTTCAACAACAGGTCAGATCAAGAATTATTTGATATCTATAGATACTACTGGACTCCCTCCAAGAGAACTCACTTCCTCAGCACACTCTCTCACCTGGAGAGAGTTGCACACAGTCCTGACAACCTTCTTCTTCTATCCACGGGCCTGGCAACCCGCTTCTTCACTCTCGCTCTTCAACACATGAGCATGGTGATGAAAGTAACATAATATGGATGTGGTAAATGGTACAGACATGAAAAAATGCAGGAAACCCCCAGGGTATAGGTGGAGCAAGGGTATCAATTCGTCTTATTGCACGGGTTCAATTTCTTTCAGGAATTCCAAAATAGAGATCCAGGGTTACTGTGTTCTTGATGGGTGTGTTGGTCAATCGAGGTAATGGATGGCCAACCTGGTTAGATAGGTCCCAAAAAAATGGTGAGAATTTCCAGAATGGCCAGAACAGTGAGAATGACCCCCCCATAAATCTGAATACGTTTTGGATGACACTTATCTCTCTAAGAGCACATTCCCCCCACTTGGAACTCGTTCCTCTCCCTAAAGGAGCTTAGGATAAATTAATATCATCTTTACAACTTTTAGAATAATAATATATTATTCTATTAGGCTCTTAAGCTTAGCCTTTTTTCCTCAATCTCTTATCCCCCTCCCTTGCCCAACCTAGTGAAGTTCAGTCCCCCATACTCTTTGTTCGTGGTCAGTCTACATGGAGGGATGTTGTTATATAAATAATATGAATATTTACATGTACTAAACAGGCTCTTGGCCTTTAACATCTAGGCTCCCGGCCTAATCAACACATAAGCCTACCAACTTATAAATACTTGGCTCACCAGCCTACAGAACACATTACATTCATAATTACAACTGGGGCTCATCCTTGGGGTATTACAATCCCCTCCCCTTATTTTTTCATTGTCCTCAATGAAACTTAATTACACAACATCAGCAAGATTTCCAAAATCTTCAAAAATATGCGAGTATTTTTCCTGCATAGCATCTTCGTACTCCCATGTTGCGTCCTCAGGACCGTACCAGGTCCATTGGACCTTTACAAGCCTTATGGATCGATTATGGATCTAATTTCTCTTCCAGTCCAATATGCACATTGAATGCACTTGTAAGGCGCCTTCTTTCTCTACTTGAATCACATTCCAATCAATCACATGATTAATATCAGGTATATATTTATTGAGTAATGAGACAAGAAATATATTATGAATAGTCACGCATGCAGGCAATGCAAGCATATAATCTACTAGTCCAATCCTTTCTAGAATTTCAAACGGTCCATAATATCTGGCTGCCAACTTGGAACAGTTTTCCAACTTCAAGGAACTTCTATTGGCTTTCACCTTCAAGAAAACATGATCACCCACTTTAAACTCTTTGCAGGTTCTGCCTTTGTCAGAATATCTTTTCTACCTATCTTAGGCACCCTTCAAATTCTTCTTAATATTCAACAATTGCTCTTCCTTTTCCCTGAGCAACTCTGGCCTAATTATTTCTCTATCAGCTCGATTGTCCCAACTTATTGGTGTGTTTCACTTTCTACCATAAAGTGCCTCAAATGGGCTCATCTTTAGTGATGCTTGATACCCATTGTTGTAAGCAAACTCTACCAAGTGTAGGTAGTCTTCCCATCTTGATGGTTTTTCCATCACATACATTCTTAACATATCTTCAATCACTTGATTTACTCTTTCTATTTGTCCATCAGGCTCAGGATGATAAGTTGTGTTTAAGTTCAAGCTCATTCTCATCCCCTTAAATAATCCTCTCCAAAACTTCGAGGTAAAATTTGGGTCTCTGTCAGACACAATTGACTTGGGAATACCGTGCAATCATGCTACTTTCCTCATATAAATATCAACAACATTAGTTGCCTTCTGAGTAGTCTTGAATGGAATAAAATGGGCAGCCTTTGTAATCTTATCCACCACCACCATGATGAAATCATGTTGCTTGTTTGTTCTAGGTAATCCTGTGATGAAATCCATTGTCACCACTTCCCACATCCACTCAGGGATAGGTAATGGTTGTAGCAACCCACCTGGGTGTCCATGCTCATCTTTGACCTTTTGACACTCCATACATCTGGAAATGTACTCTACAATTTCTTTCTTCATGATTGGCCAATAGTAATGGCTCTTGACTGTTGCCACTATTTTATGATATCCAGGGTGCCTAGAATAAGGCACATTATGCATCTATTTCAAGATCGTACTCCTCAATTCATGAGAATTGAGTACATAAATTATGTTCCTTTACATGAGTATTCCATCAACTTCAAATCTATAATATTCTATTTTTTGTAGCATCTTACCTTGTTGTAACTTTGTTACCATTTCGATGTACTACGTATCTGCTTTTGCAGCTTCCAAAATTATGTCTTTAAGATCGGTTTTATACATGATGATGGTTTTAGCATGTAATTCATGCACTATCATGTTGAGTGCATCACCCACTTTGTTCCCCTTTCCTTTTATGTGCTTGATATGAAAGTCAAACTCATAGAGGAATCCCAACCATATGCTCTTCCTGGAATTTAAAGTAGGCTAATCAAACAAATATTTCAGACCATTATGGTCTGTTCTCAACTCAAAAAAAATTCCCATAAGGTAGAGTTTCCATTTATTTAAGGTCTGTACTATGGCTTCCAAATCCAAATCATGAGTGGCATAGATCCTTTCATGCTCTTTCAATTTCCTGGATTCAAAACATATCACAAACCCATTATGGCTGAGGACTCCACCCAGTCCTTCTTTGCATGCATCTATGCAAACCACAAATTCTTCATTCAGATATGCAATCTTCAGAATTGGAGCACTGGTTAACAACTACTTCAAATGTTGGAAGCTCTTTTCACATTCTTCTATCCATTGAAACTTTATCCCTTTTCTTTGCAAGGAAGTGATTGGGTGAGCAATCCTTAAAAATCCTGCAATGAATATCCTATAGTAACCATATAGACCCATGAAGGATCTGAGTTTTGTCACATTCTTAGGTGATGCCCACTCTTTAATGGCTTCAATATTTTCAGCGTCTATTGTTATTGCCCCTTTGGATATTATATGCCCCAAATAGTGGATTCAATTTTGGAAAAATGAGCACTTGCTCAATTTAGAAAATAGTTGGTGCTCTCTTAGAACCTGTAACGCCATCCTCAAGTGTTGCTCATTCTCTTATTTTGTCTTGGAATATACAAGTATTTCATCCAAAAAGACAATGACAAACTTGTCTAAATATTCTCGGAAAACACCATTCATTAAGCACATGAAAACAACTTGTACATTTGATAACCCAAATGGCACCACTGTGAACTCATAATGACCATACCTTTTCCTGAAGGCGGTCTTGTTAATGTCTTCATATTTAATCCTTACCTGATGGTATCTTGACTTGACATCTATTTTTGAGAATATCCTTGCATCCTTCAACTGATCGAAGAGATCATTGATCCTTGGTAGAGGATACTTGTTCTTTATAGTTACTTTAATTAACTTCCTGAAGTCAATGCACAATATTAGAGTCCAATCTTTCTTCTTCACAAATAACACTTGGGCACCCCAAGGTGACACACTTGGCTGTAGGTACCCCTTCTTTAAAAGTTCTTCAAGCTACATTTACATCTCTTTCAGGTCTTGCGTGCTCAACCGATAGGGAGTCTTTGATACTGGAGATGCCCCATGCATCAAATTTATAGAGAAATCAATATCTCTCTTTGGAGGTGGCCCTGGTATCTCTTTGAACAAATATTCAAAATATTTCAAGACTACATTATCCTCCAATTTTTGCACCTTATCCTTAAGTGCTTCATCCATATGGACTGCAAATATTTGGCAGCCCTTCCTGTAACACTTCTTCAGTTGCATTGCTGAGATTTCCCAGACAATAACTTCTCTAGGGATTCCTTGGACTACTCTTCGATTTCCTTCCTCATCCAGGTAGGTGAATGGCTTGTCATGACAGTCTAATTTGGCATGGTGTTGGTCCAACCAATCCATAACAATTAGGAAATCATATGATCCCAAAGGAAATATGTTCAAATCTGCCTTCGTACTCAGTCCATTCATGCCCACTTGACATGATTTAACCAACTCAACAACCTTTCTCCTTGCTTCTATAGCTACCTGCACCAGCCAAGATTTCTCATGCTTGCTTCTTCACAATTGAAATCTTTCCACTACCCTAAGATCTATATAGCTATGACTATCCCCTAAATCAATTAAAATAGTAAAGGCATGGTTATTGATCATACCTTCGAATTCAATCATATGTGATTGCAACTCATCTTGCTTGTTGGCCAGGGCTACATAGATCCTTGGTACTCTTTTTCCCATGTTCTCCATTGCTTCTACTTTCTAAACATTTTGAACAAATTTTACCTTGTCCTTTCTGTGAGGGAAATATCTATACTTATGATCTCCATTACAGGCCCAACATTGCATAGGTGTTTTCCTTGGACTTTTCCCACCTACTTCATCCATCCTGGGCTCCCTCAAAACTAGTTGTCCTTGAGGACTATTTCTGAAAAATGGTGGCTTGCTCCCCTTCTACCTTTGCTACTTCTTAAACTTCCTCTTTTCTTCCCAAGATCTTTGGAAAGTTGGTTTTCCCCTATGATAATTGTTAGAATATAGAGGATTGTGCTCATTTAACCATTGACGATACCCTCGTCACCCAACCACAGGCCTTAAGCCACCTTACGAGCACCTTGACCTTGACCGAGAAGATAATTCTGGTTGCAATCTATAGATAAGAGAGGCTAAATGCACCAAGAAAAATAATAGAAACTAAACTGAATAGATGATCCCACCCAGAAGCTAGCGCACCACTCTCCCAGCTTTCCCATAAAACCTTTGCACCAAACTGTTGTTGCCTGCAACTGCCTGCGCAGATATTGCTCTCACTGCAACTGCTGAGATGAAAAATAATGAAACTGGCGCCCTGTATTTATAGTGGATTGGCCAGTCTAACTGGGGCCGACCTGGCCAGTCTAACTGGGACGACTTCTCCTTCTGGGAATCGATAAATTCGATATAAATATATTTGTTCAGCCGACAACTTGTCTAGGGTTTCTTTCAATTCTTTGCTTCCTTCTGAAGGATTCTAATCTCGTCATAGGTCATAATAGAGGTTCATACCTCCCAAATCTACCATAATATTAACACTCCCTCCTAGCTAGGGGGGTATGGTCTTGAGCACAACAGACCATTCAACTGGTAGCACCACGAGCACCTGTCATTATTATCTGACTGGATAATCTCCTATGACAACTAGTACAATATCAATTTATAGAACACACCTGTGTTTATTCCAGTAGTACACAACTACTCAGACTTTGTGAAACAAAAACACAAACTGTCCTTCATAACAAATAGCAACCTGCATATAAACATTGTTATGATTAAAACTGTATCATCTGGGCCAATCTTTCACTCACATCTGTGAGATATGAAAGAATGTCTGCCACCACAGTAGTCTTCATCTACATAGAAATAGGGTTATGATAAAACTGAATCATCTGGGCCAGTCTTTCACTCAACTCTGTGAGATCTGAAAGAATGTTTGCCCTCAGTATAGAGTATCAACAATAATCATTTGGGCCAATATTTCACTCACATATGTGAGGTCTGAAAGAATGTCTGCCCTCCATATAGAATATCAACACTTGGCTATCTGCCCCATTCTTCTCAACCAAGGAAGAAGGATTGTTTCTGATTTCTGAACCTGGACCATTTCCCACCCTGGGCCATTCTTCCGACACTAAAAAAAGTGTAACCTGGAGAGAATGAGTTTGCCCTCGAGAAATGCTTGGACCATTCC